>CAUYRH010155747.1:0-28397 GCA_963574655.1 Perodicticus potto | reverse complement strand
TAGGGCTTGCTAAATCAGCTTGCTAAATCAAAATTTTTCCATGCAGCTGCTATTTTCCTTCTCAAGACCAACGACCACCCACACAACCCCCTCACCCAGCCCTGCCGTCCCTGCGGTTTTCGCCTTTAAAACCAGACTGTAGGCTCGGTGCCTGTGGCTCAACAGGCTAAGGCGCCAGCCACGTACGCCTGAGCTGGCGGGTTCGAATCCAGCCTGGGCCCGCCAAACAACAATGACGGAATGACGGCTGCAACCAAAAAATGGCGGGGCATTGTGGCGGACGCCTGTGGTCCCAGCTGCTTGGGAGGCGGAGGCAGGAGACTCGTTTGAGCCCAGGAATTGGAGGTTGCTGTGAGCTGTGATGCCACAGCTCTCTGTCCAGGGTGACAGCTTGAGGCTCTGTCTCAAAAAAAAAGAAAAAAAAATTAAAAAAAAAAAAAAAAAAAAAAAACCAGACTGTAACAGCCAACCGGGGTCCTTCCCCCGAGCGGCTGAGGGACCCTGACGCGTCTGAAATAAACTTGCCTCTTGCTTTTGCATCGACCTAAGTGTGGTGACTCTTCTTGGGGGCGGCATCCCAAGTTGGGCCCATTTGGGTCCAACAGGAGAAGGTGGGTGGAAGAGGCCTGGAGGGTCCCTCAGGCATAGGCCTTCAGCCGTAAGAGGTGTCCTGGCCTGTTGCAACTGTCAGCATCCCACAGACCACGCGAGCAGAAGGATACCAGAGGTATGGGCCAGCAAAATGCCCTGGCAGGGAAGGTGGAGGCCCCTAGAGACCAGAGACCTGGGGGAGCCCTTCTGTTTCTCAGCCTGAAGAAACAGGACGAAGGCGATGTTTCTGCTCCCAGGGAGAGCGGGCACCGGAAAGAAGCCAGAGCTGTTGCCCCAGCCCTGACGCTGAGGCAGAGAGGGAATGGGGAAGAAATAATCCCACCTTCCTCTTCTGCCACCCTCTGAACTCCCCCAGGCCAAAGCTCCTATTGCAGAGCAGGTACTGTGGGGTGCCCTGAACCACAGCCCAGGGTACCCCTCTGAGTTCAGCCACAGCTGCAGGGAAGTCCCTTATAAGCTCAGACTCATGCCAATGGCATTTCCAGTTAAAATGTACTGACTTTCACTCAGGATCTTCCTCGAATATAGATGTGTGAAATGCAGATATGCAGGGCAGGTAAGGGCCTCACAGGTGGCTCTGCCACCCCGGGGCCTGGGAGCTGTTGGACAAACGCCTCCGGGTGGACAGCTCCAGGGGGGATGTGTCCCCTTCTCAGAGATCCTAGCAGAACGTGGGTGTTAGACAACACATCCTTGAGTTGCCTTGCCCGCCTTCCCTCTCCACCTTCCCTGCTCCCTGGGGACCAGCTCTATCACAGGTTGAATTCTCTGCAAGCAGACTCTGAGATGGAATTGGTGTGCAAGCTGTTTATTAGGGAACTAACGTCTATGAAAGAAAGGAAGGAGAAGGGGTGGATTCAGGGAGAGGGAGAAGCTGAGACAGGATAAATAAGACCTGGGAGCCCAGCGGGGAGCTCGGAGCATGTCCTAAGAGTCCCCCCCCCCCAGGCTAAATGGCCAGGCTTCTGTACTTTGTGGTTGCAGATACAGGTGACACAGCTGCCCTTGCAGTTGAGGCATGTCCTGAAGGAGCCCATGGCAAAGTCCTTCCTGGAAGGGGGTTCTACGCCGAGATCTCCATGTTCATTGCAGCCTACCCGAGAAACGGGTTGCACTCAAGTCCTTATCTGAGGCTCTGCTTTGGGGGTTCCCAAATAAAGATACCGGGTGAGGCACTGCCAGGGTCAGCTTCCTAGGGCACTAAGTGGGTAGAGAGGACAGAGAACAGACCTTGGGGTGGCGGTGGGGGACCCGCACTCAGGACGCTCAAAGGATCCTGCACAGGAAAGTCTTCCTGGAGGAGGAACAGAACCTGTTGATTTCTGTCCCCCTACCCCCACCACCACCTGAGCTAGAGGGAGAGCAATCCACTCTCATTTGGCGACCACCTCGTATGTAAGTTTTACAACACCAAACAAAAGAAACTCACTTAGCAGGAGCCTGCTCTGACTTCCAGCGTTTTGCATTTGTGATCATCCCCTCATCTAACAGATGAGGAAAATGGGACTCAGAGAGGTTAAGCAATTTACCCAAAGTCACACAGCCAAAACCCAACAGTGCCAGGATTTAGAGACGTTCTGGCTGACTTTAAATTCCATGCAGACGGCATTATGAGGCGTTGTCTCAGGAAGTTCCCTGTCCACACGTTCCCCCATCAAACTGGGCTGGGGGCTTTTCTGGTTGGCCGGTGCCCAAATCAGCTCCAAACTCCAGCCCAAGCCAGATTTCCAGCCACTTCCCCATCACCTCCGCCTTGTCTTCAGTGCCGCTGTAGCAGTCCCGCCCCGTTTATCACTGCCTTTCCTTCTCATGCCTCTTCTAATTTCCCTCCGTATTCTTTATGATGAGCCATTGCAGAGGGGTGATTTACAGCCTCGGCTCTCATCTGCCTAGGGTTTAAAAAAAAAATAAGTAGGAGAATTAAATTGGATGGAGCACTCCAGGAAACCTGTCTCTGACTTCAGCCTCTCTCGTTTACCCAGTGATGCATCATGCTGTGTTCTAATGGCTTCTTAATGGGCAACTTAATCTGCCATTAAACCCACTGGCCTAGCTGCCCCTCCTGGCCAGGACTCCTCTGCCCTTGGTCGGCTTGCTGTGTCACCAGGGCTGCATGGTGGTACCAGGTTCTCAGGCTGGCGAAGGTCCTAGGAGGAATGGCATCCTTTTTTTCTGGGGTCACAATTCAAATGCAGATGGGTTTGGGAAAGTGAGAAAGGTGAGCAAAGCTGGTGGGTGCAACTCCACCACCCACCATCTGCAGGGCCGCCCCTGCCCAGCCCCCTGATGGTTGATTTCTGGGGATCTGGGCCCAGACCTTCCTATTTGCTGACACAGGTCAGAAGTGAAGAAGAGTATGTATCATCTTCCCATTTTAAAAACGTCAGCATCTATTTAAAAACATTTTTTAAACACCAGCAGGCCAAACATGTTAGCTGGCAGCTTTGGTCCCCACTGTCACCTCTTTCTCAGGGAGAGCCTGAGACTCCCCACCATGCTATTCTTGGCCCTGGAGATCTCCTACAGTTCTGCTCAGCATGGATAAGAAAACAAATCAGTCACTTCACCATCCAATTAGCAGCCACTGCGCATTCCTTTCTACTGCTCTCCTCAGAGGCGAAAACAAACAAACAAACAGGAAAAACACTGCCCTGTTCTGATTAGGATCAAAGTAGCAAGTTAACTCCTATTTGAGGGACTCTGGGGTTTGAGCTGTGGGAACGAGCGAAGGTCTGGGCCTCAATGAGCTCCTCTTCCCTGCAGGTCCTGAGCCCCAAATCACAGACCTCCCCTTCCCCTGCAGTAATCCTGGGATGCTTACCCGGCAGCAGAGCTGGGGAAAGGGATCCCCAGGAAGGGGCAAAGCTGAAACTAGGGAGAGTGAGTGTGGGGGTGTGGCCAGGAGGAAGGGCGTTGTCATGGTAACCGGCACCTTCCTCCATCGCTCCTTTAGGGCTGAAGGGCTTTCCTTCCGTCTCCCCTCCAGGTTTTATAAACATCATGGCAACATATTCCCTCATCATCTGGAAAGGTGCTGCTCTGCAGAGGCAGTGTCGAGTGTGAACCCTGGAGTCAAACCCTGGACTGTCTTCTCCTTAGCCTGTTCATGAGCCTGGGGCAAGACCTTCCCCCAGCGGAGATAATAGATGTGCTGTCACTGAAGGTGAGGATCAGATGGGTTGAAGTACACAGCGCATCTCCCATCGTTCCCCGTGCATGTAAACGCTATGTGAGTGTTAGGAAAAATAGTGATTTGGGGAGAGAACGTGCTGTCCACTTAGCTCTGAGAAACGGAGGGTCATCAATCTACTTGATCTCCCACTGAGATACGGATGAGGATGAGCTGTCTCGGGGTTGCCAGATTCCTCCTGCCTTTTGCCACTTTCCTCCCTTTCTTCAGTGTTTCCTCTTCCCTCCAGCTTCTCTGCTGAAATTCTACCCAACCTTCAAAACCCCACTGGAATGCTCCTCCATTCCAGGCACAATTATCTTTTTTTTTTTTTTTTTTTGGTAGAGACGGAGTCTCACTTTATCACCCTCGGTAGAGTGCTGTGGTGTCACACAGCTCACAGCAACCTCCAACTCCTGGGCTTAGGCGATTCTCTTGCCTCAGACTCCCCAGTAGCTGGGACTACAGGCGCCCGCCACAACGCCCGGCTTTTTTCTGTTTTGCAGTCCAGCCGAGGCCAGGTTTGAACCCGCCACTTTCGGTATATGGGACCAGCGCCCTACTCAATGAGCCACAGGCACCGCCCCAGACACAATTATCTTCACCATCCTCTGAACTCACTTGATTCTTTACTGGCACATTCACTAGAGCACTTATCACACTTTGCCTGAGACCATAGCTGTGCGTGACTATGTCTTATCTCTCTGGAGACAGTGACCTCATCTTATTTTTTATATCTACCATGGCATGGTGTCTTCAACATAATAGGTGTGAAGTCAATATTTGCTAAAGATACAGTAAGTGAAGAAATGAATTAGATTCCCTGAAATAACCAGGGAATGCAGCCAGAGTAAGTATAAGGTTGGAGAGCTTAGAACTCTCAGAATGGATTTAGACTCAGCCAAGGAAATCTCCGAAGCTATCAATAATAATAATAAATAGCATTTATTGAGTACCTGCTGTATGCCAGATGCTATTTTAAACTTTACATGGAATAGTTTCTGGACCCTGCACAATCGTCTTGTCTGATTTGTTCTACTTTTATCATCTCCATGATTCCAGCTGAGGGTCGTAGAGCAATGTGCCCAAAGACCTACAGATGGTCAATGGCAAAGGAGGGATTTGGACCAAGTAATTTGGTTCCCAAAGAAGCAGACCCAGAAACAAATATATGAGTGTGTGAACTAAAATAATATCCTAAGGACCTCCTACCACTAAACAGACCCCTTCTCAGCCAAACCTTAAAACTGAGTTCCTGGCCGTGACAAAATGGGAGGACAGACACGCCTCGTTATGCCCCCTCCTCACAACCATCTGGTTTTCTTCCTAAGGGTTGCACAGAAACCAATCTCATGAGCGTCCCTCCCGTTTTGCGGTGTTGATATCACAACTGACAAGCCTTCTTTCCTGTAAGAGACCATGGAGTGCTTCTACCAGTCTGTGAGGCTGTGCGGAAAGGGTTTTCATGTCTCCAGCTTCATTTTGATCAGAGGACCAAAAATTCCACCCCTGGATCATGCTAAGGCCTCCATTTTCTGAACACGAATACCACGAAGGGACAGGAAGCTCAGCTGCACAAGCACGTGTTTCTCCTTTTGTAAATATCCACGACTCCTCCTATAGCTCATTAAATATGCGTATTCAACCACCTGCTCCGCATACATTCCTGTTTCTCTTGTCCCTCCCTGCAAGCACAGGCTCTCACCTTCTGTCCAAGTCTCCACTTCCCACTCTGTCAGAGTGGCCACCCTTTCTGGCTGCAGCCTTTTATGAGAAAAGAAGCTCTCCTTTCCAAATGTATGAAGCTTGCCATTTCTTTAGTTGGCAAGTGCAAATAGTTAATTTGGGAAGCCGTCCCGGGGGGCTCTGATAGAAGGTGGCAAAGCAGAGCAGGAGGGAAGCCAGTGTGGGAGTGTGTTCCAGAGCAGGTTAGGTGTTTGAGCCACTGAAGCTCAATCCCACTGACGACCATGGGGAGACTTTGTAAGACATGCCTGAGAGTCACCCCCTCACCCCAGAGGCAGAAGCTTGGGTATTTACCCATCAATTTTCACTCATTTTTGGTTGGGGCTGCTTTGGGGCACTTCCAGACTATGGACCGAGCATGTTCCTGAGGTCACAGAAAGCCCTGGGATTTCAGTTTTCACAGTTAAAAGCTGGCACACAGCAATGGTGAGTGCCAAGGGCATGGAACAAGGGGCCGAGCCTTGTCATCTGCACCAGCACAGACTGAGGCCAGAGGCATTGCTCTTTCTACCTACCCCCAGCCCAGCTCTGCTCACAAAAAGGTTTGGAAAGCCCCCATTTCCTAACGTTTATATCTGGGCAGCAGATGCCTCCTTTTATGGGCATTTTAGCTGATTTTTATTCTTTTTTCTTTTCTTTCTTTTTGAGACAGTGTCTCACTATGTCCCCCTGGGTAGAGTGCTGTGGTGTCACAGTTCACAGCAACCTCAAACTCTTGGGCTTAAGTGATTCTCTTGCCTCAGCCACCCAAGTAGCTGGGACTACAGGTGCCCACCACAACGCCCGGCTATTTCTTTTGTTGCTGTTATTGTTGTTTGGCAGGCCTGAACTGGGTTCGAACCCGCCAGCACGTGGCCGGCGCCCTAACCACTGAGCTACGGGTGCCGAGCCTGATTTTTATTCTCATTGTTATTTCTATTGCCTTATAGAAGAGTGTCCTGCTTTATGCTTCTCAAAACACACACAAGCACACACACACACACACATCACAAACGCAATCTGTAGGAGGGAACATTGCCATTTTGGAGGAACTAAGCAAAGTCTTGGGGAGTTGAAGACCTTGCTGCGAATCCTGGACGGCTCATGACAGTACAGTAGCCAGGACTTAGCAGTCCCACAGTCAGAAATGCGTTTTGTTTTATCTTCATGCTTTATTCCTTGGGTGAAAATATTGGTCTGTTGAGCAGCCTAACGAATACTAGCAGCGTGCTCTCACTGGTGAAATTAAAGGAATCTGAGACACACAGCTTGGCTTGGACCTTGTAGAGATGAACCACACAGACACGTAATGGGGCTGCTTCCTTAGCATTCTGTTAGCTCGTGGTAACGTGGGACTAGAGAACAGCCAGGCAGGAAGCACAGGGCCCGCTTCATTTCCCCTCCTGGGTCCCCAGAGAGTCCTCTGGCAGGCAGCATGGGAGTGAAGAGTACAGGCTTGGAAAACAAAACAGGCCTGGGTCCAAAGCCTGGTTGTGTTGGCTCTGACGACCTCAAGGGGAGTTAGTAAGCCACTCTGAGGTTTGGTTTTCTCACTAATAAGATGGGTATCAACAACAACATCTACCTTATAGGACGGTAGTAGGGATAAAATGAAGTATGTGTGTCCAGCAGCTGGAACAGCGTCCAGCTGCAAACTGACAATTTAATTGGGAGATAACTCCTAGGTCCTTTTGTGGTACAATCGGAGCAGCCACTGGTGACATTTGAAGTGCTGAGGGCTAGCCCTTCTGTACATGACTTTGTTTCTGAGTTGTTTTGTTTTTTTGAGACAGAGTCTTACTTTGTCACCCTGGGTAGAGTGCTGTGGTATCATAGCTGACAGCAGCCTCAAATTCTTGAGCTCAAGGCATCCTCTTAACTAAGCTTCCCAAGTTGCTGGGACTACAGGTGCCTGCCATAACGCCTAGCTAGTTTTCCTATCTTTAGTAGAGATAGGGTGTTGCTCTTGCTCAGGCTGGTCTCGAACTCCTGTGCTCAAGTGGTCTACCCACCTCGGCCTCCCAGAGTGCTGGGAGTACAGGTGTGAGCCAGTGGGCCTGGCCTGTTTCTCAGTTTTAAAGAAAGGTACTCTCTACTGCACTATAGGAAAGTTTGCCAATTATTAATGAACTAGCAAGTAGGCACCAAAAAAAACTGTTCATATGACTTACTTTGTTGCAAATACTGTTTGGCATGAAAGGTTCATTCATAGGAACATTAAATGATTTTGCCTAAGGATTTTCTTAGGGTAAATAAAGTCTATATAGTCCTCCCTAGATTCTTACACAGAGTTCATAACAACGTGACGTGTTTCTCAAAGACTTAAGCCAAACCGTAAATTTACGGTGAATACCGTAAATCTCACCAATGAGAGCCCATTGCTAACATTCATCAAGCTGCTTAACAGGCCAATATTTACACGTAGACATGCACACCCTAATTTCTGACATTATGGATGTTTAATCAGCAGAGCTTTGGTTGTTACTTAAGATGTGGGACACAAGGGCTTGGGGAAGCCAGCTCTAGAATGAGCTTTCTGGCTTTCCCCTGACCATTTATTCCAGAGTGGGCTGCTCAGCATTACTGGGTTATAGATTCAGCAAATCCACAATATCCCACTAGCCGTGCTGAGGGACTTGAAAGCAAATCAGAGACATCAAAAGCCCAGAAGATAGTTAGTACCCAATAACTGATGGTAACTTAGCTCTTAGACAGGACCACCTCACCTTCCCACCGCTACCCCTTTGCCTAGCCCTGACTTTCCAAACATGAGCTACTTCCACGAAGTACAGGCCAAACTGGTAAAAAACTAAACAGATTGTATATTCTCCACCCAATTAATATTTGCCAAGGCTAAGATAAAGAAGATTTGTTTTTCCTAAGCAGCATAATAAGGAATGGGGAGGAGTGGTGGGCGGAGGCTATGATAAGCTACCAAGATTCTCCTTAAGGAATGAGGCACTTAGGCTGCCAGTTGCTGTGGGAGCTGCCTGCAAATAGCCCTTAGCAGTGCCCCAGGGGATTGCCTTGGCTGAAGAAAGCTGCCTTCTGCCCAGGTCACTCCCATTCCCTGGTGGGCTGTATCCAGGGACTGATTGACGGGAGGGTGTAAAGCCCCAACCCCCTCAGACCTGAGGCCTTCCTTGTGAGTGCCTGGCAGCTCAGCTCTCCCTCAGCCCAGCTGGACCTCTTTCTCCTCTCCTCCCCAGATGTTGATCCCAGAAACACTCCCTGATAAGCTTCCCGTTCACTAATCTCCTGCACAGAGTCTGCTTTCTGGAGAATCCGTCCTAAAGGAAGGAAGAGATGAGCTTATAGGAGAGGAAAAACTTTTCCTCAACACTCTTAGGGTCTCCGGCTCTGTCTGAAAATTAAATTGACAAAGACAGGTTAACAGGAGAAAAGCACATCAATTTATTCAAGCTAACACGACATAGGAATCTTTAGAAGGAAATGAGGACTCGAAGAAACAGTTAAACCTGAGTGATTTTATACTAGGTTTGGCAAAGAGTGGAAAGGAAAAATGTGACAGGACAAAAAAAGGATGAGCTATGATTAGTAAGTGGGGGAAACCTAGCAAGGCCAACTCCTTCAGACCCCTGTCACTGTCCCTCTGTCTTTGGAGACAAGGACGCTCCTTTCCTCCCAGTATAGGGAGGCACCTCTCACATGAGGGTCTTAGACCTGCTATGGGGAAGGTGAGAGTTTTTACTGTACCTGTTGTTTGCCAAATTGCTTTAGCTTAAAATATTTAATATGACAAAATGGTACATGCTCAGGTAGCATCTTCTGAGCCACATCCATCTCCCACACAACTATGTCAGTCAGAATGAAGATCTGGTGTTTATGGAGGGATTCTGATTGTCTTAATTTCAGTGCCAGGACCACCTTTGAGGCCAGGCCCCAAGGGCCAGCACATAGAAGTAGGGATTCCACATTCCCAAACATCTTCCAGTTAATAGTTGGCAGATGCTACATTCAAACCTCAAGGCAACTTGCCCCTGGAATCTTTCTCCCTTCCCAGACCTCTTTCAAATATCTTACATGAAATCAAGTGCTCAGAAATGGGTCTTCAAAAACAAATACATTCTGTGATGCTCAGAGTGAAGGAGGGCCTTGGAGAGCCTTATAGATCACGGGTTTGAACACCGAGGCCCTGAATGCAGTAAAGATAAATCCAAGGTCTAAATAACTTATTGAGGAAGTTGGGACAGAACCTGAGACCTCCTAGAATTTTCTTTTTCTTTTTTTTTTTTTTTTTGCCCTTGGTAGAGTTCCATGGCATCATAGCTCTCAGCAATCTCCAACTTTTGGGCTTAAGCGATTCTCTACCTCAGCCTCCCAAGTAGCTGGGACTACAGGTGCTGGCCACAGCACCCGGCTGTTTTGGGGTTGCAGCTGTCGTTGTTTGGCAGGCCCAGGCTGGATTCGAACCCACCAGCTCCGATGTATGTGGCTGGCGCTCTAGCCCCTGAGCTACAGGCGCCAATCCTCTGTCCTGAACTTTTAATATCCCAGCTATGGAAAAAGGGGTATGGGATAGGGGTAGGATAAGAACACTCTAAATATCCGCTGGCCTGGGGCAAAGGCCCCTTCAATAGTAGTAACAATAACCATCTTTTATTGAACATTTGCTCTGTGGCAGGAGTCAGATTAAACAGTTTAGCACTTTTAAAGCATGATCTCATCAATTTCTCATAATAATCTAGTCAGGACAGGTATTATTATTATTATTACTCCCATTTTATAGAATCAGACTCAGAGAGGTGAATTAATTTTCTCAGGAATACCCAGCCAACATGTGGTCAGAATCAGACTCAGAGAGGTGAATCAATTTTCTCAGGGATACCCAGCCAACATGTGGTCAGAATCAGACTCAGAGAGGTGAATCAATTTTCTCAGGGACACCCAGCCAACATGTGGTCAGAATCAGACTCAGAGAGGTGAATCAATTTTCTCAGGGATACCCAGCCAACATGTGGTCAGACTGAATGAGATGTCAGTTTCATGTTAGTTTGTTTCCTCTTTTCACCAGCATAATTTACAGTCCCTTGGTCTCTTTTTCTAGCCCACTGGAGACTTTAATTTCATCATTGGGCTTTTTTTTTACCCTTCCTCACCATTTCAAAATTACAAGAGCTAGAAAACTGTCCTGTAAATACGTGTGTAAGAGTTGTGGTAACCCAGAACAGCAGGAAGCCCTTGAGATTAGAGGCCTAGATTCAAATCCCGACACTGGCACTTGCTATCCCTAGCCCCTGTCTGAGCTCTGGTTCTTTTTTTTTTGAGACAGAGTCTCAAGCTGTCGCCCTGGGTGTCAGAGCTCATAGCAACTTCAAATTCTTGGGCTTAAGCGATTCTCTTGCCTCAGCCTACCAAGTAGCTGGGACTACATGCGCCTGCCACAACGCCCAGCTATTTTTTTTGTTGTTGTTGCAGTTGTCATTGTTGTTTTAGCTGGCCCAGGCCAGGTTCGAAGTTGCCAGCCTCGGTGTATGTGACCAGCACCCTACCCACTGAGCTGCGGGTGCCGCTGAGCCTCTGGTTCTTAATTGGCAAAAGAAATTTTTAAAAAGCCTATAGATAGACCTATAGACCGATGATAGACCTTTCTTTCTTGCCAGAGAAAAGGCTGGGCTCCTGGTTCTGTTCCAATAAATCCTTACCCATAGAATTAGGAGTAAGGATGGTCTCTGGGCTGATAATCACTATAGTAGGAACAGGGTGAAGGAAGAGGCAGATGCTGTGGTGCTCAGTTTTCCCATCTGTGCAATGGGAATGAAGCTAACAGACCCTGACTCCCGAGGTTGTGAGACTTTTAGGAGCTAATGCATGGGTCGTATCTAGGCTAGAGAAACAAGAGGGTGACTAATATTTTGGTGAAGCAATCTTCAATTGCCCTGTCTAAAAGGAAGCCAAGGGGAAAAAGGCCCTAGCTTCTGTTGTTGTCTCAAGTATTTATTTCACCTGGATGAAGCTGTACACAAGAGCTCATTCTCAAGGTGAAGCATGAAAAACCCCAGTTTTTTCTATGGATAAGGACCTCAGTGTACGTCTAGAGTTTAGAAGACTCATCCCCCAGAGGAGATTTTTTTGCTTAGCCCTTCAGAACGCGGACCAGACATGTGGTTTCTGTTTCTGGCTTTGTCACTGGTTGGACAAGGTCAGTTTTCCTTCCTGTGCCTCAATCTGTTCAGTGGTGAGACCAGCGTAGCGTCCGTTAGTCCCCTTCATCGCTGCTTTGGGACATCTCAACATGAATTTTGATAACAAAATCCACACAACATAGTGTTCTTCTTAATTCTGTACGGGGCAGGTTCTTACTTCCCCTCTTCCCAATTTTTCTCCCTCTTCCAGGTAAAATGGACCAAGATGTGGTAAGTCCCTGGAATGCCTTCCCCTCAGTCAATCCACACATCTCTATGAGTTTTCTAGAAACTTATCAGCGAGGTGAACAGGAAGCATAAGCAGGGAAGAGGAAGTGAGGATAGGTGGCAAACGAGGGGTGCACACCCGGAATTCTTTAAGAGAATTCTCTAGAGCAATGTTTTTACCCTTTTATTTATTTATTGGAGACAGACTCTGAAGCCGTCACCCTGGGTAGAGTGCCGTGGCGTCACAGCTCACAGCCACCCAAACTCTAGGGCTTAGGCGATTCTCTTGCCTCAGCCTCCCAGTAGCTGGGACTACAGGTGCCTTCCGCAACGGCCAGGTATTTTTCTGTTGCAGTTGTCATTGTTGTTTAGCTGGCCCGGGCTGGGTTCGAACCTCCCACCCTTGGTGTATGTGGCCAGTGCCCTGCTGAATGACCTACTGGCGCTGCCCTTTTCACCCTTTTTTTGTCTCATGGCATACTCGAACCTATTATTACACTTCCACGGCACACTTAAATTATGTTCATTTTAAAAAGAGCAAAAAAAAAAAAAAAAAAAAAAGAAGAATATACTTCCTGCACTTTGAACGTCTTTCGAAAATAATTTAATTAACGATCTTTAAAAAAATTGCAGCACATCCATGATCCTCCCTCAGCACACCAGTGGAAAATCACTGCTCTAGAGTGTGGAGATCAAGAATGCTTCCAGGTAAAGGATGAGCACATGAGCAGGTAGCTCCATTCCAAGGTCAGCAAGGCCCCACGTTGGTAGGATGAGATGTTGGAACAGACAATTCCAGAGTCTTTTAGCACTGCAATTCCTCTCCCTGAGGCCAACTCATTCCTGCAGGGAAACTGAGGCTCTGAGGAAATATATCAATGAAGCTTCCTTCAGTTACAGGTAATGGAAACAGCAGTCCCAAGGAAGCCTGAAGCCCAGCCTAAGCTGGAGATGATTTCTGGCAAATTGATGTGACAAGCGCCTAGCCCACCTGTAGGCAGAACGGTTGCCAGCAAAGCTCCTTCTCTAGAGCACTGTCATAAATTAATCTTTAATTTCCACTGCTGGGTCTGTGGCGCAGCTAATCACGACCGCTAATTGCCATGACAAGCTTCTCCCTTTTCTTTTTATGTTTCCATATTAGCCTGTTTAGTATGCTTTGTGTCTGTTTATTTTATAGCCGGAAATTCTTTTAATAGCCTAGTAAATTGAAAATGGACTTTACTACCATCTGACTTTACCAGAGTTTTACAACCATTCAATTAATGGTATCAGTAATCTTCCTTCATAATTAGATGGTTAGTAGCTTTGTCGGGCACTGCTGTTAACTAAATTAGTACTCAGCATCCACCTAATTGTAATTTTTGGGGGGCTCCAAATGGGAAACGTGCCAGCTTGGGGGCTGCCAGGATGGAGTGCCACGATTAGCTGGCTGTAAATACTGCCTGCAAATATATGGTTTATTATGGTGATAACGGGCGTTTGTAGCTTACATAAATCTGGGCATTCCTGCTGACAGAGGAGAAATAGCTTTCCTCAGTTGCTAGGAAATAGAGTTAGTTCCTGGGTCTCACACATTTCATTGGCTTTTCCTAGCAGTTGAAGGAGTCTCCACATGAGGGGAAAGCAGCTGCTGGCCACCCCAGAGCAGAGCCACGGTGAAAAGGGACCAGATGCAATTCTCTTGCTGCATACAACTAAGTGAGTCTACTCTGCAAGAAGATGCCGGTGAGCTACACCAGTAGGTTAAAGGCAAACAAAAGACGGAGTGCAGCCATGATGGTCGGAAGTCTGATTTTCAATGTCTGAAAACAATCACCATCTCTCATATGCCCAAGAATTTCTGCCAACTGTCATACTTTGAAAGGAGACAGATTGTTCAAGTGCACGAGAAATTGGCAACTGGTAACATATAACCCAAGTGGTCCTATTTCCGTATACTTACAGCAATTAAATCCCCCAAATATATTGCAGTATTTAACCAAAAATTAAGTTCTTTTAAAAACATAGATAAGTGTTTCTTGTTAGAAATAGTTCAACAGCCCAAATATTTCTCATAATTGAAATGCAGAAAAGGCTGCATTTTCATTTTGCCGGCACATTTGAATGAACCTTTGATAATTACCCAGTTAGATTTCTGACACTCTCCTGAAGGTCCAGATAGTGGATTCCAAACTCTGACTAATCTGCTATTCCATTTTTAAAATCTGGATATCTGCCAGCTTTCTAATAACTTCTGATGAAACTTGAAACAGAATTGAGTAGTAGGTTTTGTGAGACATCGTGAGGTGCTTAGTGGAGTTTTGAAAAAAAGGGTCTTGTTGGAACAGGGAAAACACACGTAGGCTGAAGCAGGGCGATGGTTTAACTAACTTTAATTAGGAAGTCAGTATCATGGAAGGAAAATGAGAACAGAACTAAGATACTGCTGGTGCTCATTAAGCTGTGTGACTCTAGGCAACTTGTTTAACTTCTCTGGGTAGGCTTTTCTTTTTTTTTCAGTTTATTATTTTTTTTTACAGTTTGGCAGGGGCTGGGTTTGAACACACCACCTTCAGTATATGGGGCTGGTGCCTTACCCACTGAGCCACAGGCGCCACCCTCCAGTTGGTTTCTTTCCTCCTAAAGTGGGGATGCTCTTTCTTCATGGAATTGTTTTGAGGATTAAAGAATATAACAGTATAAAACATTTGCCAATGTGAGCGATCACGGTAGCTGTGCAAAAAAGATGTGAGCTTCATTTCTTCTTTCATTTCTCATTCCCTAAAATTCCCTAACCAGACCCGACTCTCTTCCATTCAGTTCAGCAGATGCCAAGTTCTGCAAAGGATCCACAAATAAGGCCTTATTCTCCAGATGCTTTCAGTCGACTGGATTTTTTTACTTCCTGAAAAATGTCATCATTTGGGGGAGATAATGTCTTTTTTCAAGTATGCTTAAGGAATCTATGACAATTCTGTCATGTGGACTTTCCTAAAGTTTCCTCTGAAAGGCATACATATGGTGCCACTAAAGTAAACATAAAAGCAAAAATCAATCTGGGGTTGAGAGAACTTAAGAGAAAATGATTTAAATTGTGAGCAGTTGGCAGGTATTTATCCAGTCCTTGCAAAATAAGGATTATATTTGTGGACACAACCGTTTTTATCACCAGAGGACTGATCTCTAATATTTAAGAAAAAAGTCCCTCTCCAGTCAGTGATGGATGAAGAAGCCAACAAAATATCCTGGTCATTCGTAAGACACTGGGGAAGGTCAGAAAGGTGGGGGGCAGCCTGGAGAGGTAGGCTCTGTAAGTCACTGTAAGGGGGTTAAACTTTATCCAAAGGGCAATGGGCAGCATTAGAGGGTGTAAAGGGGATGATTCATAAGGTCAGAAGATGGGAGAAGGTGACAGAGTGGGATGAGAAGACCAAGGGGGCAGGGGCAGAGTTCAGAACTAAGACAAGGAGAGAATGTGCCAGTGTCATCTTTTATGAGGTGTCTGCTCTGCATGGGAGGTGGGCAGCAGCTAAAAGCAACCCGACAAGACCAGACAGCTTAGGACTAGGGGTGAATGGCCTGTAAAGCCCTGATGGGTACTCAGCTGTGGCAGGCTGAGCTGAGGAACGAGGCTGCATACGTGTGATTTATGTACCTGCTTGAACCTGGGGCTCACAAATAAACTTAGTTCCTGGCCAACAGCCTGAGCACATGTGTTGGGGCTGGAGGACTGCCACGGAGGACAACCAGAGTGGAAATTGAGACCAGATGACATCCCGTGCAATTGCTTTTTGGAGAAAAGCCACCACCCACCACCACTACCATCTCTCATCTCCCACGACCCACCCACCCGCTCCAGACTTGGGGAGCTGATAGCAGTTCTTGGGACAAAGCTTAATTTCCCCTCTGAAGTTACTTTGTTTTCCTCCAAGGTCGCTTTTACAAACTTAGGCCAATTAATCTCTCTGTAGCCTCAGTTTCCTCATTATAGAAGGGCAGTGGTAAAACTACCTACCTTGTAGGTTGCCATAAGGATTATATACTAATAACTCCATATGTAGGTAAAATGCGGAGAACATAGTCAGATGCTTAGTAAGCACTTGTTCAGGATTAGCTGTTGTTTAGCTGTTGTTATTGCTATCAGTGACTTTATACAGATAGTGGACACTGTTTGTTCAACAACCATTAAAGGGCCTACCTTCCCTGGGTTAGATGCCAGGGAAACAAAGATAAACCACACACAATCTCTGTTCCCCAACATTCACATTTTAAACTGGAGCCTTAAATAATTTAACCCCCCAAATGGAGAAATTTGAGAATTTGGCTTCTTAATAAAACCAAGAAGTGTATTATATAAGGAGACATTTAGCCAGGCAGTTGTTTCTTTGCCCAGCTGAGTCCAAGGAATTTCACTTTATCCTCCCACAAACCTAATGGAATAGAAGTATTATTGCCTCTGCTGGTTTATAGACTGAAAAAATCATTGCTTTTAGGTATATAATTAATAAGGGCAGAGGTAGGATTTGAACCTATTATCCAACTCTGGATCTCAATCTCTAAGCCACTGTGTGTTCTGTTGTCTCCTAGAGTAATAAATGTGGGTACAAGGTAAGTAGAAGCTGGTGTAAACTGCAGCAAGACTAATTAAGGAATTTTTTTTTTTTTTTTTTTTTGAGACAGAGCCTTAAGCTAATGCCCTGAATAGAATGCTGTGGCATCACAACTCACAGCAACCTCCAACTCCTGGGCTCAAGCAATTCTGTGTCTGCCTCCCAAGTAGCTGGGACTACAAGCACCTGCCACAACGCCCAGCTATTGTTTGGTTGCAGCTGTCATTGTTGTTTGGCGGGCCCGGGCTGGATTCGAACCTGCCAGCTTAGGTGTATGTGGCTGGCGCCTTAGCCGCTTGAGCCACAGGCGCCGAGCCTAAGGAAGGTATTTTTGAGAGTAGGGACCAAGACCCATGGGAGAGGGCCAGTCAGACAAAATTGTGACACTTGGCTTAAGTTTAACGTGTTTTTTGTTTGTTTGTTTTTTTGTAGAGACAGAGTCTCACTTTATCGCCCTCAGTAGAGTGCCATGGTGTCACACTGCTCATAGAAACCTCCAGCTCTTGGGCTTAGGCAATTCTCTTGCCTCAGCCTCCCAAATAGCTGGGACTACAGGTGCCCACCACAGAGCCCGGCTATTGTTTTGTTTTGCAGTTCAGCCGAGGCTGGGCTTGAACCCACCACCTTTGGTATATGGGGCCGGCGCCCTACTCGCTGAGCCACAGGCGCCGTCCAAGTTTAATGTGTTTTTCCCAGTGGCAAGAATTCAGTTAAGAATTCAATTTCTCTGGCTCAGCGCCTGTGGCTCAACAGGCTAAGGTGCCAGCCATGTACACCTGAGCTGGCGGGTTCGAATCTAACCTGGGCCCGCCAAACAACAATGACAGCTGCAACCGAAAAAAAAAAAAAGTGGCCGGGCGTTGTGGCGGGTGCCTGTAGTCCCAGCTACTTGGGAGGCAGAGGCAAGAGACTCGCTTGAGCCCAGGAATTGGAGGTTGCTGTGAGCTATGATGCCACGGCACTCTATCCAGGGTGACAGCTTGAGGCTCTGTCTCAAAATATAAATAAATAAATAAATAAATAAATAAATAAATAAATAAATAAATAAAAATATAAAATAAAAAATGAATTCAATTTCTCAAGGTATAATACTGACCCAAAACCCACTGCACACACACCATTCTGCTTCTCCTGGATCTAGAGTTCAGATATGTTACTTACAGCTTTTGACCCTAGAAATCTCACAGCACAGGGACAGCTTCTCACCACCTGCTGAAGGAATGAAATACTCTTCCTCTATAACTCCGTGGGCAGCTCTGACCACTGGGCAAGCTTTAAAATACCAGCCATCAGACTGGCAATGAAGCAAGGTGGTTAAAAGCTTAGATGCTGAGGGTCCCAGTTAGTTGTAACTAGTACTGCCTTTGCCTCAGGGGTGTTTGGAAATGTTTGGGGGTTGTGCTCATTGTTCCAGTGACCCATTGTTCCAGGAGTCTCCATTGGCACTTAGTGTGGAGGGGCCAGGGTTGCTAAACATCCTGTAATGTGTGTGACAGTTCCACCCCCAAATATCCTAAGCAATCTCACTGAGAAACCATTGTAGACATTTCCAGATATCACGTCCTCCCCATAGTCACTACCTGACCATGTGCTATGTTGACCAGTTGCAGCCAGGTCTAATTCTAATTTTTAACCACCCCTGAAGTCACTTTCTAGATAAACTGAGATCAACTCTTCAGCCTCTGCATTAGGCTTCTCTGGCTGCCATAACAAAGTACAATCCAGACTGGGTGGCTTCACCATGAGACGTTTACTCTCTCACAACTCTGGAGGTGAGACAGTCCAAGATCAAGCCCAGTTAGTTCCTGGTGAAGACTCCCCTGGCAAGTAGTGGTCTGTCATCTTTCTGGGTGCTCACATGACCTCCTTGTGCATGCATAAGACGAGAGGGAGGAAGGAAGGGGAAACAAAGGGAGGAGGTGTTGCTCTCTAGTGTCTCTTCATAGAAGGGTGCTAATCCTTTCATAAGGGCCCCATCCTCATGACCTCATTTAACCCTAATTACCTCCCAAAGGCCCCACCTCAAATGCCATTTCAGTAGGTGTAAGGGCATCAACATACAAATAGATAATGATGAATACATTTAAGATTATAGCAGCCTCATTGGGAAGTCTGCTTAATGACGATTTGAACCCTGCAGGAAGGGTTAATTACACTGTACCTTCTTCATGCAAAGTCAAGAGCTCAGGCTAGAAACCATTTAACCATAGGCTTTAAAAATTATGGGTTTTTTTTTTTTTTTTTTGATGTTGTTGTTGCAGTTTGGCCAGGGCTGGGTTCGATCCTGCCACCCTTGGTTTATGGAGCCGGTGCCCTACTCACTGAGCCACAGGAATCGCTAACCATAGGCTTTAGTCACAAAAGCAACTCAAGACCTTTTAGAGGAGAGGTCCTAGCAGCAAAAAAGTCAAGCTCAGAGAATTCCTCAGCAACAGCTGGAATGAATGTTATTTGTGAAAATTATGACAGCTCTTCAATACATAACTTTGGCATGGCTGCCTGAAAATCTAGCCCTGAGGTGCTCATCTGCTTTATGATTATTGAAAACGTTCAAATCATAAATTTAAGAGCTTTGATTACAGGATTCGACGAAGTTTTCATTCAAGAAGAATGGGGTTTTGTAGTGGTCCTTCCAAAATCTGTGGCCAGTGATGTCTTTTGAATGCTTCTGCTATGCTCTCAAAAATGAGAGCAGGAACCACTGCTGTCTTCCTACTCAGCCATCCAATCCTGTGGGTGAGTCTTGTCAATGAATCATAGCCTCCCACACTGAGAAGCAGCTCTCTTCTCTTTTTCAAACTCATGCTTCATGATCCTGTACTAACACCCTTGGATGTTTACTCATATGTGCTCAAATTCTTTTGTCTTCAAATGATGGAGCCTCCATTCAGATTTTCTTCGGCAAGAAATAGAATCAATCAGCATGTGACAGTGGAAAGCATAGTGGTGTTCTGGCAGACCTGGATCCAGAGGTTTTGGCAATGTCACAAGTAGGTACTAGTCGCTCTCTCCCTCTCTCCATCCCTCAGCTTCACTTTCATCTACGCTGGCTTCATCCTCAGGGCAAGATGGCTGCCAGTTGTCCTCAGTCTCAGGAGTAAGCACGTCTTTCTAGACAGTGCCAGCCAAAGTTATAGGGAGGACTATGATTGGTCAGCTTGTGTCTATGGCCAGGTGACACTCTTTGGTCTGTCTGCCTAACCCTTACAACCTGAAATGGGCTTGGAGCAGACACTGTCAGGCCCCTCCATTAGGCCTGGCACTCACCATTCCTGCACCCCTGGATTTCTAGTGTAAGCACCTGTGACTTGGCCTAGGCGCTTCCACTGGAGAGAGGGGTATGCTCCCCTGTGCACAGGGCAGGGCAGAAGTGACAGGAAACATCCCTCAACCAACCACACCTGGGAATTGATGGGAAAATCCTCCAGCTTCCTCACTGCCCCTTTCAGGAGGGACAACTCAAGTTGTCCCAGAGGTCCCCAGAACCCTGATCTCTAGGAACCCATGGTGGTGACCTGCTCCCTAACACACTTTCTCTTGGCTTCTGTCTCTTTCCTGTTTTGCTCTTCCATTCCCACACTGATGTGTTCTGCAATTGTCTTCCAAATAAACTATTTGAGTTTAAATCCTAGTCTTGGGTGTCTGCTAGAGAAATCCAAACGAGAGCAGGGATGCTGGGGCCTCAAGAAGTTTTCTTCCACCAAAGTGTCTGTAGGGAGTCCCTGCCATCAGAGAGAGGCACTTAGTACCCTAGTGTTAGGAGTTCATGTACTTTAAAAAGTGCACATCGGAGAAGCAGATGTCAAGATGGGGTTAAACATTAAGAATTTTATTATGGAAAATACTGATAAGAGAAAACAGAGAAGGGCCTGGAAAAGGCTGAGAGAGCTGGTGGAGTGTGAAGCAGGTGTCCTTTACTTCTGTGTAAAGGACAGAGGGAAGGACAGCTGGGTGGACATGTTCTAGAACCTGTAGACTAAGGACACTTCAAGATGGAGTCTGCATCTCCTTGAAATGGGCCTATCTCAATTTCCCCATTTGGCCACTGGCTGGAGCAGTCTGGGAGAAGCATGGCCTTGGGATAAATGTGGAGATGGCTCTCAGAGCCCAGCAGCGGGGGCCCTGGGTTAGTTGCAATCTGTGTAGTCTGCAGGGCACAGTCTCGGGGTTACCACATATAGAATGAAAGAATTTCCACATGTGCTCAGAAGTACGATGTTTTGTCTCACCTTTCTGAGTCTTAGAAAGCTTATGGTGAGGCTAAAGAGGCTGAAATAAGAGCACAGATATGAAAGCCAGTACTTTGAAAAAATATCAAGTGATGAGAGCCAGGAGATTCAGGCCCCAGGGACCACATTAATGCTCCTGGTCTGTGGGCCAAAAAAAAACAAACCAGGCTGTGAGCAAAGCCTGTTTGGATTCAGTGGCATTCCTGCCCTCTGCAAGATGTGAAGTGGAGCACATCCTAAGTGTGGCAAAATCCCTCATGTATTATTTTTTTCAGTGCCAATGTCCATTTGAAATCAATTTGATCAGATTAATCTCAGAAACATTTGAAGTGATTAAAATCTCATCTTCTAGAAGCTGTTTCAGAAATCCCCAATGACTTTTTGTGCATTTTCTTAAAGACAGATTGGCCATTGTTTGCTAAAAGTAGTGATGGCATTGGGAACTCTCTCCCCCATTAGGAAGTTTGTGCTTCCTGCCTGCAGAGCACTTCTCACTCCCAAACTTTCCAGAGAGTCCCTGTAACTGCTTAGAGAGTCTCGACCAAGGCTTGGTAAACTACAGCCCATATAGGCCAAATCTGGCTTGCTGCTTGGTTTTACAAATTAAGTTTTATTTATTTTTTATTTTGTTACTTTTTTTTCAGAGACAGAGTCTCAGTTTGTCACCCTCAGCAGAGTGCTGTGGCATCACAGCTCACAGCAACCTCCAGCTCTTGGGCTTGGGTGATTCTCTTGCCTCAGCCTCCCAAGTAGCTGGGACTACAGGTGCCCATCATAACCCTGGCTATTTTTTTGTTGCAGTTTGGCCACAGCCGGGTATATGCCACCCTCAGTGTATGAAGCTGGTGCCCTACTCACTGAACCACAGGCGCTGCCCACAAATAAAGTTTTATTGGAACACAGCCAAACCCATTTGTTTATATATTGTCCATAGCTCATACACGTGTTTATGTATATATTATACATATGTCTATGGGTTATACAACAGAAAAGTTGAGTAGGTGCAAGAGAAACTATATGATGTACAAAGTCTGAAATTTTACTATCTAGTCCTTTAAGAAGATTTTCTTAGCCCTGGTCTACATAATTTCCAAAAGTCAATAGGGGAGAGAGAAAAAGGAGATTATAGGAGAGAATAAGAGAAAAGTATAGAATAAGGAAAGAATAGAAGAAAAAACTTAAAAGCATGACTTAACCCTAATAGCATGCAGTAAGACTGACATCAAGGCCAGGCATGGCGGCTCACACTGTAATCCTAGCACTGTGGGAGGCCAAGGCAAGTAGATTGCCTGTGCTCTCAAGTTCAAGTCCAGCCTGAGCAAAAGCAAGACACCGTCTCTTAAAAAAAAAAAAAAATAGTCATGTGTTGTTGTGTGCCCCAGCTATTCAGAGGGCTGAGGCAAGAGAATAACTTGAGTCCAAGAGTTTGAGGTTGCTGTGAGCTGTGATGCTAGGGCACTCTACCAAGGGCGACAAAGTGAGACTCTGTCTCAAAAAAAAAGAAAGAAAAAGACTGACATGGAATATGAGGAAACTGAAGCAAAGAGCTAAAGGACTTGCTCAAGGCTGTATAGTCAGTAAATAATGGAGATGATATTTGAACCCATTTCTCTTTGACTCAAGAAATTAGGCTTTTCAACTTTATATAGAAGGAATTGTATCAATGGGGGTGGCCCCAACATGATTTCTTTTTTTTGAGACAGAGCCTCAAGCTGTCACTCTGGATAGAGTGCTGTGGCATTACAGCTCACAGCAACCTCCAATTCTGGGCTCAAGTGAGTTTCCTGCCTCCACCTTCCAAGTAGCTGGGACTACAGGCGCCTGCCACAATGCCCGGCCATTTTTTGGTTGCAGCCATCATTGTTGTTTGGCGGGTCCAGGCTGGATTCGAACCCGCCAGCTCAGGTGTACGTGGTTGGCGCCTTAGCCTGTTGAGCCACAGGCGCCGAGCCCCAACATGATTTCTTACCCCAGCTGTGATAGCACTTTTATGTGTGGATTAGGAGGCTGGGTACAGTGGCTCAGGCTGGTAATCCTTGCACTCTGGGAGGTCAAGTTTGATGCAAGCTCAGATTGCTTGAGCTCATGAGCTCAAGACCAGCCCAAACAAGAGCAAGACTCCATCTATGAAAATAGCCAGGAGTTGTGGCGGGTGCCTGTAATCCCAGCTACTTAGGAAGCTGAGGCAAGAGGATCTCTTGAGCCCAGGAGTTTGAGATTGCTGTGAGCTATGATGCTATGGCACTCTACCCAGGGGGACAAAGTGAGACTCTATCTCAAAAAATGAAAAATATAAAAATAAGTGTTGACTGGGCCATAGGCTGCTCAGATAGCTGTTTTGTTTTGTTTTGATTTTAGTTTCTGAATTTTTTTTTTTTTAATTTTAACTTGATATGAAGGTACAAAGTTTTAGGTTACATTGTTCTCACTTCTAAGGTCAAGTTCAAGTTCAAGTTGTAGTTGAGCCCGTCACCCAGGGGGCATGCCGAATACCCTTACATTGTGTATTTTAGGTGAGATCCTGCCAATTGCCCACCTTCTTCCCTCCAATCGCCCTCTCCTTCCCTCACCTCTCTCCCTCCTCTTCCCTCCCTCTCACTGGACTATATTCATGTTCTATTGTTTGTGTAGACATGCAATTGTTTATATATTGATTGCATATTAGTATTGAGTACATTGGATATTTTTTTTTCCATTCTTGAGATAACTTTACAAAGAAGAATGAGTTTTAGCTCCATCCAGGTAAACATAAAAGAGGTAGTCTTCAACTTTGCTTATGGCTAAATAGTACTCCATGGTATACATATACCACAGTTTTTTCCTCTATTCAAGGAATGATGGGAATTTAGGTTGCTTCCATGACTTGGCGATTATGAATTAAGCTGCAAGAAACATTCTGGTGCTAATGTCTTTGTAGTAAAATGATTTTTGTTCTTCTGGGTAGATACCTCGTAATGGTATTACAGGATCAAATAGAAGGTTGACTTTTAGTTCTTTAAGAATTCTCCAAACTTCTTTCCAAAAAGGTTGTATTAGTTTCCTCCCACCAGCAGTGCGAAAGTGTTTCTTTCCACATCTATATCAGCATCTCCAGATTTGGGACTTAGCAACGTGGGGTAATCTTACTGGAGTTAGGTGATGTATCTTAAGGTGGCTTTGATTCGCATTTCTCTGATTATTAACAATGATGAGCACATTTTCATGTGTTTCTTGGCCATTCATCTGTAATCTTCAGAGAAGTTTCTGTTTAAGTTTCTTGCCTGCCAGATAGCAGATTAAACATATCTGGGTATGTCTGTGAGGGTATTTCTGGATAAGATTAACATTTGAATTGATCAAATGAGTATAGGCAATCCCTGGGTTAGTAATAGATAGGTTCTGTAGGGTTTTTTTGTTGTTGAGACAGAGTCTCACTATGTGGCCCTTGGTAGAGTGCCATGGCATCACAGCTCACAGCAACCTCCAACTCTTGGGCTTAAGTGATTCTCTTGCCTCAGCCTCCCAAGTAGCTGGGACTACAGGTGCCTGCCACAACACCCAGCTATTTTTTTATTGCAGTTGTCATTTTTGTTTAGCTGGCCCGGCCAGGTTCGAATCCACCAGCCTCGGTGCATGTGGCCGGCACTATAACTACTGTGCTGAGCCAAATTTTTCTATTTTTAGTAGAGATGGGGTTTTGCTGTTGCTTAGGCTGGTCTGGAACTCCTGTGCTCAAGTGATCCTCCCTCCTCGGCTTTTCACAGTGCTAAGATTACAGAAGAGAGCCACCACTCTCTCTGCTTGAGCTAGGGCATCCCTCTCCTGCTTGCAAATATGGTGCTTCTGATCTTCAGGCCCTTGGGACTTTCAGGGGACTTACACCATCAGCTCTCTGATTCTAGGGCCTTCAGTCTGCACCAGCAGCTCTCCTGGGTGTCCAGCTTGCAGACAGCAGATTGCAGGACTTTCCAGCCTCCATAATTGTGTGAGCCAATAAATAAATCTATCTGTCTGCATCTCCTACTAGCTCTGTTTCTCTAGAGATCCCTAATATCAATCAAACAAAAATATTCCTTAATATGGATGTTTTCTGAAGATGATATGAATTTGAATGACAGCACCTTGAACTCCAAGAAGCACTATTTGCTTGCTGAATAAACAAAGCTGTAAGATAAGCCCGTCAGTGCTGTGATCTAATAAAGTCAACACTGCAGATCACTTATGCAGGAGTGTTGGAACCGTGACTAATAGACGCCGTCATCTGTAGCTAGGCCCATCTTCCAAAACCATCGTGCAGGGAATGAAGTTTGCCTTAACGGTCCTGTTTCTCCTCTTAACAGTTCCCCACATTACTTAACATTTCTAGGTCTCGGTTTCCTCATCTTAAAATGTGAAAAACTAGAGTACCTAGCTCACAGAATTGCTCTGAAGATTAAATGAGGTGATGCACATAAGGACTTGCCATGTGTCTGGGACGCATAGCAAGGTGCTCAATAAATCCATCTCCTTCAGACCTGAGCTGCCCCAGGTAATGTCTACTTGGACTTGTTTTTTTATCATGATGTCCCCAAATTTAGTGCTTTATCTTCTGAAGGAAAGCTGGTGGGTCAGGTGTTCTGCTCCTTCCAAGCTTTAATCTATTTTCCTCAAGTCATTCCTGGGGACAGAGGGAGGGAGATGAATGCATAGTAATTATTTCGGAGGACATGCTATCCTCTATTAATGAATGTGAACCTGAAGGTTCCCACCAGTTCTTTACAACCAAAATGTCCCAAAGGGCATCCACACTCCTTCCCCTTAGCTGCTCCCTTCTTGCTGCCTCCGGCCCCCTAGAGAAAGCACCACTCACTTGGGCTGAAATGGGGGTGTGGCCTGGGCCAAGGCCTCTCACTTGCTCAGCATGTTCAGCCCCTCCCCAAACCCTCGTTGTCTTCTCTGCCCCAATTCCTGTCACTCAGACTCCTGGACTCCTTTTTTTATTTTTTTGAGACAGAGTCTCATTCTTTTGCCCTGGGTAGAGTGCCGTGGCATCACAGCTTACAGCAACCTCCAACTCTTGAGCTCAAGAGACTCTCTTGCCTCACCCTCCCAAATAGCTGGGACTACAGGTACCCATCACCACAACGCCCGGCTAGTTTTCTATTTTTAGAAGATATGGGGTCTTGGTCTTGCTCAGGCTGGTCTCGAACTCCTGAGCGCAAGTCATCCGCCTGCCTTGGCCTCCCAGAGTACTAAGATTATAGGTATGAGCCACTGCACCCAGCCTGGACTCCATTTTTAAAAATTAATTTTCTTCCTCTAACTTTCTCCTCTCTCCTAGTAACCTGATGGAGAGCTGTCACTCCTGTGCAGAAACCTTCCTTGGCATTCTAGTCCAAGTCCAAACACATTGGCTGGGCACCTAGAGTCCTTACGTGTGGGCCCAGCTTCCCTGGCCATCCTTAATTCCATTACCCTTCCTGTGGCTAAGGGTGGTGTTCAAACACACTTATGTGTCACTTAATGAGGGGGATACACATTCTGAGAAACGCATCAGTGGGCGATTTTGCGTTGTGTGACATGGTACAGTGTATGTACACAGACTTGGTGGTGTGGCCCACTCATACCTAGGTTGCAAACCTGCCCTGTACATGACCTCACTGACCAGTGTAGGCAATGATAACACAGTGGTAAGGATTTGAGTCTGAACACAGAAAAGGTGTTGTACAAATACAGTACAAAAGATAAAATACGGTACACTCATATAGGCACAGATCGTGAGTGGAGCTTGCAGGATGGGAAGTTGCTGTGGGTGAGTCAGTGAAGGGAGTGAGTGAACATGAAGGCTTCAGACATCACTGTGTACTGTAGTAGACTTTATAAGCACTGGACACTTAGGCTACACTAAATTTATAAAAAATGAAGTAATCAAGGACGGCGCCTGTGGCTCATCGAGTAGGGCGCCGGCCCCATATACGGAAGGTGGCGGGTTCAAACCCGGTCTTGGCTGCAAAACAGAAAAATAGCCGGGCGTTGTGGCGGGCGCCTGTAGTCCCAGCTACTTAGGAGGCTGAGGCAAGAGAATCGCCTAAGCCCAGGAGCTGGAGGTTGCTGTGAGCTGTGTGACGCCACGGCACTCTACCCAGGGTGATAAAGTGAGACTCTGTCTCTACAAAAAAAAATAAAAATACAAATAACAAAATGAAGTAATCACACTCTGATGTTACGATAGCTATGTCCCTAGGTGACAGGAATTTTTCAGCTGCCTTGTGATCATATGGGACCACCATTGCACATGTGGCATGTCGGTGACCTAACTGTCCTTATAGGGTGCGTGATTGTGTCTGAGTCCCAGCCTCAGGCTCTGCCCAGTTGATTGAAAGTCAGTGGTGCCAGGCATTAACCCTCTAGTTTCTGGTTCAGGAGGATCCCCGGGAAAGCAAGTAGGTGCTGACATGTCCTGTCCCTGCCAACCAGGACAGGACATTTCAGCACTGATGTATACGTGACCTCCCTTTGGCCAAAGAGAAGAACGTGCTACTCCCCTGACGTGCCCCGTCCACTCCTGCCTGCATTTGTAAGTCCGACCCCTTCCCCACAGCCCATCTTAACTGCTACTTTCCCTGCAGAATGCAGTGTGGAAGTCGCCTTTGCCTCTTATGCTCAATTTCTGTAGGGTTTCCTCACGCACCTCTGCTAGGACACGGACATTTTATATCCTGTCACGGGGACCAGCACGTAGGCGTTAACATCTCCTCCTTCTAAGGTGATCATTTAGATCTGCAAACTGACAACCTATAGGCTCACCTCAGCTTGCAGTTATGTGTTAGCCTGAAATTATTGTTATGTAATTTTTTTAGTGAAAAGCTTCACATTTCAAAGCACTGTATTTCAGCCGGCAAACCTGGTTCTAGCAGGCCTGTCCACTCTAGCAGTTACGGTGGGCCAGGTCTGGAAGGCAGCTTCTTTCCCCCACCCCGTGGAAGGGGATTAAGCTCTGTTTCCTCACAATTCCCACCTGCCCCATTTCACTCCTCTCTGCTTCCTGCCTGGTCCTTGTCAGCATCTGAGTTTGCAGCTCTACTGTAACAACCTCAAGGGCAAAGAATAGCTCACATTAATCTTTGCATGGTGTGATAGCGGAAAACACGGATGCTAGACCCAGATTCTTTTGGAGTCTATTTAGCACTGATACTTACTAGCTTTATAAGCATCGACAAGTTACTTACTCTTTCTTTTTCGTTTTGTAGAGACAGAGTCTCACTTTATCGTCCTCAGTAGAGTGCCGTGGCGTCACACAGCTCACAGCGATCTCCAACTCCTAGGCTTAGGCGATTCTCCTGCCTCAGCCTCCCGAGTAGCTGGGACCACAGGTGCCCGCCACAATGCCCAGCTATTTTTTTGTTGCAGTTTGGCCGGGGCCGGGTTTCAACCTGCTATATGGGGCCAGCGCCCTACTCACTGAGCCACAGGTGCCGCCCTCTTTTTTTTTTTTTTGGATTCAGTTTTCTCTTCCTCAAATTGTGGATTAGAATATTGGAATATCTACTTAATAGGAACCTTGTGACGATTAAATAAAACAATACATATAAGGTTCTTTTTTTTTTTTTTTTTTTGAGACAGAGCCTCAAGCTGTCACCCTGGATAGAGTGCCGTGGCATCGCAGCTCACAGCAACCCCCAATTCCTGGGCTCAAGCGAGGCTCCTGCCTCCGCCTCCCAAGTAGCTGGGACTACAG
>CAUYRH010155742.1:0-104281 GCA_963574655.1 Perodicticus potto | reverse complement strand
ATTAGCTCTATATTAGGGCTGAGTACATTGGATACTTTTTCTTCCATTCTTGAGATACTTTGCTAAGAAGAATATGTTCCAGCTCCATCCATGTAAACACAAAAGAGGTAAAGTCTCCATCTTTCTTTAAGGCTGCATACACAGAGGACCGCAGCAAGGTGCGGCAACAAGCTGTGGCTCAGGAGGGCGATGCCTTGTGCCTTCCGAGACAGCAGCAAAAGGCTGGGGCAGAGTGGCTGCTGCGACTAAGTTGCTGATGGGGGACCACACGGCTGGCCTCCTGTCCTTGCCAGATTTGCCTGGCGACTGCTTCTTCCCTGGGCATTGTCCACCCTACTCCAGCCTCGTGCACAGGGCCGCCCTGGAAGCCAGTGGCCACGGTGGACCATACGGTGTGTTCTTGGGGGCCGCCCTCCGCGCCCCAAGGCTGACTTCCGGATGGCGGGGCCTCCCTCACCTGTGTGCTGCTTTGAGGGGTATGTCCCTGAGGCCTGTCTTGACTCGTGATGGGAGCTCTGTTTTCTTTCTTCTGAAAGGTAAGTCTCAAACTTGCTCCTAATGACAAGACCTGGGAGTTGGTTAGAACTCCAGGGTCCTGAGCTTGAATAGATCTGGGTGGAATCCAGAACCTCCCTGGGCCTCAACTTGTGAAATCACTTCACTGACCCTGTAATCTATACTATTTATGATAATGAAATTTTTCTTTTGATTTCTTCTTTCAAATGAATTTGGGGAAAATAGCATCAATTATCTAAAGTACTGGAAAATGACCTAGATAATAATTAAATCTTTATCCATTACACTAAAATATTTGTGGAAATCACATTAAATTAATTTTTTTTTGCATAATGATAAGCTTGTGGAGCGGTTTTCTTTCATGAAAGGATTCTGATTAGGTAAGGGCCATCCATTTCCGAGAGAAACTCTCCAATGGAGCAATTTTTATGCCACCAGATTATGACTATTTTGTCAATCATTCAGCAGTATGGACAATAGGAAATTTTTATTTTTTAATTTTTGTTTATTCATATACTAGGCTAATGGCTTTCAGGGCTGCTTTAATTTTTTATTTTTATTTTTCTAGAGAAGTTAAATATTTCCTGAGCTAATTAACGATTTACATATATGTTTCTTTAGATTTTACTGCAAATCACTTGCCCACCTTTTTGCTTTCCTATGGAAGTTTTAGAGTTTTGATTATTGGTCTGAAGGAGGACTCACTATATTAAGGACTCACCTGTATTATATTTGTTGAAAATTTTGTTATCTTGTATTTTAAAAAGGCATTGTAGACATTACTAACTAAACGAGGATGAAGTTTTGAAATTATTTTCAGCATATCAATAAGGCAGAAACTATGAAGAGATAGAGTTTTACACAAATTATACTTACAGTAGATGGCTTTGTTATCTATGGTCTTTTAATTGGACTGGCAATTAAATGACATTGCATATATATTCTAACATAGTTTTGCTAATACTATGCTAATACTAAGAAAAGAGAATTTCTTCTTTTTTTTTTTTTAATTTAAAGAACTCTTGGAAAAATCACAGTGGACATTTCTGTGGAAGTAGATGCATATTCCATATCCAATGATTCCGCTATTGGATGGTGGAACGCCGAAGGTCCACTTTAGAGTCTGTTATTCCTGTTGATTGGATCTACTTTTAAGAGTGGTGGGTTCCCGGATCCACCAACATGGGGCTTCTTTAAATTAATACTCTTTAAATTAATTTTTCACTTTCTTTTTCTGGGATGGGTTTATGTGCCATGCATGTTTCATAGCCATCTATTACTACATAGATAAAACTACACTACAACTTAGTAATTTAAAACAAAAATTTTACTTTGCTCGTGATTCTATGGGCCAGAAATTCAGGCAGGATTTAGATGGGCATTTGGCCTCTGATTCACATGGTGTCACCTGGGGTAGCAAGCTGGAAAATCCAAGGTGGCTTTTCACTTGCGTGGCTCAGGCTTTGGTACTACTTGGCCTTTTGAAATTAATTGCTACTAGTCCTTAGTACCTCGGAATGTTATTTTTTTCCCTGGCTCATAATGATGACCACAGAGTGGTTGTACTTTTTTGATGGCAGCCTGCTTCCAAAAGACAGTAAGAAAAGCTTCCAGGCCAGCCAAGGACCATATCCAGGACTGGAACAATGTCTCTGCTGGTGCACATTCTGTTGGTGAAAGTCGTCACAGGGCCTGCTCAGACTCAATAGGGCAGAGAATTAGTCTCGGCCACTTGATGGGGAAGTGGCCACACCCATTGAGGAAGAAAAGTTGGCGAGCTATACCACTGTAGTCATGTTAGAAACTATTTTAGAAAATACTTTGCCATAGACAATTTGAGTTTCTGCCCCTGAGTCACATGAAGCTGGACTTGTTTTTGTGACTTCTTAGGGAAAACTAAGGTTGAAACAGACAGACACTCTTTCTCACAATCTCCCTGAAGGGTAAGTTTTTCTCAGATGTAACCCTGGAGGTAATCATCATCATTATCTCGTCTTAACTGCAGCAGTATTTTCTGAACTTGTCACGACACACTATTCTCAGTTCTCTGTACAGCAACCGAGTGATCTTTAAAAACCCATATCATTTTGTGCAATACTCCTGCTATAAACGCACCAGTAAAGTCCTGCTAGACTCAGAATAAAATCCTATCAGTAAGGCCATATGTGATGTTAACGTCTATTACACTCCACTGCACACACTTCTCTAGACATTCTGGCCTCCTCACTGCTCCCAAAATAGCCCAGATCCACTCAGCATCAGGGCCTTGGCACGCACTCTGCCTTCCCCTGGGAATGATTTTTCTCCTAGACTTTTCTTGCATAGTTCATCTTATCATTTCATTCAAGTCTTTGCTCAAATTTGAAACTCCTTAGAGATTTTTAGAAAAGAATCTCTCTACTCATGTATTATTAAAGTTGTTTTTTTCTCAAAACACTTTTCATTACCTAGATTCTTATATAACATGTAAATTATCATTTATCATATGTATTATTTATCTTTTCATGTTACATTTATTGTGGTGTGAATTAATAAAAGTATAAATAGATCTGAGTAATAAAATTAAATTTTATACGGATTTCTCTTTTTTTATGGTCTTTAACTTCAAATCTCAACAATTTGAGATAATACCAACACAATAGGAGACTGAGAGAAAAGTATGAGCATCCCTAGTATAAATTTATCTTGATGCCCTGAAACTCAACAAATGATAATCTAATATGATTACAAAACATATATTACACAAAAAATAAAGTTATGTATAATATAACAGTGTTATCTTAATAATTCATTGCATCTACTGGATATAATCATCAAAATGACTTTTAGCAAATGATTTTTATATTCTCCCTTACCCAAACTCTTTGTCAGCTCACTGCTGTGGGCACTATCCATACATCTTCTAAAAGAGGCTATTGATTATATAATTAAGGGCCAATTGTTGCTTCTGTTTAAAAAGAGCCCCACCTCTCCAATTTCTTATTGATATGTTCTCAAATATTCCCAGAACCTCAAATATTCCCAGAAGAGACCTATAATCTAATCATTGACATTGGACTTCTAAGGCTACTCAAATTCTTGCTTCTACTAACTCCTTTTTTAACTGGCTTTTTTCAGCTTATCAAACAGAAATTGATTTCCTGGAATGACTGAATAATTAGACATTGGCAAAATGACTGTATTTTCTGAAAGTTTTGCTATTTATCTTTGGGCATGAGTGTGAGATGTTGTGGACAAAAATATTGACAAACTCATTTGTGTTTATACATACACACACCTCCTAGTTCTGACCAGACAGTGAGTGCTGTTATGATTCCATTCCATAAACTCTGTGTCCTCCAGTCCCTCTATTTGATTGCTTTTATTATTCACTTGATATTTAATTGTCTTGGGTTAAACATGGTTCTCATGTATCATTTTAACTGGACAGTTCTTAAGGCAGGATTCATGCTTTATTCTTCTTAATTGACACCCTCAGTGCCCAGTACGATGTCTCAGTAGGGCAGCATCTAAATGTATTAGGGGGTAAACATTTCTCTAGAGAATTTGACTTATTTGAGTTTGAGCTCTGGTTTCACATCTCCACGATTTTTCCATTACTGCTTTTGATATGTTACTATTAATAATGCTAAGTACTTTTCCAGGATTATACAAAATGTCTTCAATAATTTCTTTTAACTTGAATCGCGCACCAACGTTATGAGGTAGGTCATTGTACAGTTGAAAGTAAGCCTTAGAGAGGCTGGCAATGACTTAGACTTACTTAGACTGTAAGACTTGATCAATATCTTATTTGGATTAAAAGGCCTAACTAGTTTCACTGAACTAAAGATTCAGGTCAACATTGTGAACACTTGAATCTGTGTCTCCAAAAGAGAGTACACTAATTAATAAGGACCTTGACCTATTCTGATTTTTCATGGTAACCCTGAAAGGCATCTCAATCTTCCTTCTTCTTTCTAATTGTTTCACATCTTGAGAATATGATACATAGATTAGGAAGAGGAATAAAAAGTGAAGACACAAATAATAAACATTAGTAAGCATCATAATAAACATTGGTAAGAGCTGATTTGAAGATTAAGCCTTTCTCCCAATCCTGAGCAGTAAGAACACTAAGAGGTTAGCTTACGGTAGGCAGGTTAAAATTATTCTAAAAGGAATTGAATCAAAGTTGTACTCCTTTGGCCTTTTTCATGGCAATATTCACAAAATAAAATAAAGACAACCTTAAATATAAAACAAGTAGGCTTCTCTGTATCAGTAAACTTATTTTAAAAGTTCCTTTTATTGTTGAACGCAGTGAAATATCTGCATCTTTCCAACTGTGTTTTTCCTACCCCAAGGGAAAATCACTTTGAAGAATGCAGCAAATTATTTTGTATACTACATCCAAGGCTACTGAACCAGAAGAATAAGGACACACTGCTTGTGAGTTCAGCTGGATCAATAGCTCAGCCCTGGGATTTGCTTGTCTGCTGGATACTGAATGAAAAGCACTACGCTGCCAGTTTGTGCCATGGATATTTAAGACTCTCGTACAGCCAGCCGACATTTCTCATAAGACAGAAAGTAACTTTCCTGAAAAAATGTTTAGATATATGAGCACACACCATACAAAGACTATGAAATGTCTTGGCATGCCAGGTAGGAAATTCTCCCTTGCTACCCTATTACTCAAGAGAAAGAGCGTGCACACACAGACACACACACACACACACACACACCACTGTACTTAGAAATCTATGTTTGTGGAAAGCCTCAAAGCACACCACAGACGTGATCAAATCCATCCTTACATCTTTCTCCTGCGACAGAACATTGCACAGCTGGCCTACCAGGCTCAGGCTTCAGTTTTCCTGATCTCCCACTTTCCCGACCACACACCGTCCAACAGTGATGGCCGTCCGGTCGCATAATGTGTGCACAATTTGGTGAATCATCACATCAGAGTTCAGACAAGGAATCACACTGTCTGCTTTTCTGCCATTCCTAGTTTTTCTTCAGTAACCACCTCCTCCTGCAGCAAACTCTGCAAGCAGGCCCAGTAGACAGCATGAAAGTAGCTAGCATCTCACCAGAAACGAGACACAAGCTTTTGTGCTTAGCTGAGAGCCACGTGGTAATCACTGTTCTGAACATAAAAGACTCTATAAAGTGGAATTTAGAAGCTGCTGTGAGAAAAGGGGCAATATAACCAAAACAATTCAAAATGGAAAAATAAAAGTCATCCAACAAAAAATAGATGTGCACTGAGGCATCAAAGTGTCTCGGGCAGCTGGCCGTACTTATTATTCTTTCCCTCTTGTCCATGTTCAGATAGAAGCTTGCAATCCGGGATGAGAGGATAAGTGAAAGCTTTCAACATCTCATTCAGACTCAGTTGCCGTCTTGAAGATCAACAAGGGCGTTCCTGGCATGTGGCCCAGCCAGGGACAGCAAGGGAAGGAGAGTTGCCACTTGAATCTGTTTGTCACCCCAACGTGGCCCTTGCCTTTGGCATTTCCCCTGACTCAGCTTCTGCTTCTGACAAATAGTAGAGAAGTATAATAATGTTGGATAAGAACCTCCTTCCATGGTGGTGAAAAGGAAAATGCTACTTCGCTTTGACAAATTGTCTGCACATCCAACCTGACCATGAACCAGGGAAGTGAGACTTTTTTCCAACTTCCCTTTCCTTCCTTCCTCCTGCCCTCCCTCCCATCCTTTTTCCCTTCCCCCCTTCTTTCCTTTCTCTCTCTCTCTCTTTCTTTCAAATGATGCTTTGATATTTATTAGAAAGTGATTAGTGAAAATTTGCTGTACTTTTCCTGAGAAAGTGATCTTGAGGCGTGGAACTATCAGTCTCTCTCCGAACTCAAAATTTCCTTTCAAGTAGGAGCACACCAAATGGCCTCCATGCAGCTTGGCCGAATGATTATGTTATTTCCATAATCAATCAGATAGAGTTCAAATTCCTACTCAATCGGTTAAGTTGTATAAATTAGGTAATGTCTCCAACCCTGAAATTTCTCCTTGTTAAATTACCAGTAATAATGTTACGTCAAAAGGTTGTTCTGTGGATTTTGTTGTGCTATGCAAATAGCTAAATTCAGTGTCAGGGATTAAGTAAGCCCTCAGTGATTTATTTTCCTTGACAGCTCCCGTTTTTTTCCTTTCCTCATCATCAGTAAAAATTTTCAAATAAGTAGATTGTTGAAAATTGTTTTGGTCATTGCAAGGAAGCATTAATCTGTGTAATATGGCTACTTGTAAAAGATCCTCCTTATAACTACTGTTTATGTTGGCTCTTGCATGCTCATTTATAGGCTAAAGAAACAAATCAAAATTGAAACTAAAAAGACCAAGTTGGAAAGAATCTCCAGACAAGGAGAAGGATAATGTATAATGAAAATGTTTTTTTATTAAAAAGCCATTTCCATTTAGCACATGGTGTAGAGGTTAAAAACAAGGGCTGAAGATTTAGACACAACCTAGCATCCAATTTTGCCTCTGCCACTTACTATTTGTGTAAATCACTGGGTAAATCATTCAACTTCTCTGAATTTCTTTTTCTCCTTTTGCATCACTAATATTAGCGTATTAACTACTTCAGAAAATGCTGAAAGTATTACACAAGGATACTTGATCTTGATTAAACTGAGAACTTCTCTTGGATAGAGATATTGGAATAATATCCCTAAATACCCTGTGTAACCCACTCATTCAATCAGTCGCATTACCCAATAAGATGTGTACAACATTACACAAAGGGAGCTAAATAAACATATATTCAATGCATTTAGGTATAAGATAAATTATTTAACCATAGCATCAATATCATGTGTTTTATCATTTATTTAAATTCTAAAACAAATGTTCAATTGAACATCAAATTTGAGGGTACAGCATTCCAGCTCCTAACCATGAGACATTGTGTGTTTGCAAAAGAAATTTAAAGTCTGTCTAGAGCAGCTAAACAAAAGAATTTGCACCAACACCCACTCCAACAATATTTGTTAACTAAATGTGGGCTGTTTTGAGTTTTACTGGAAAGTAGGATTAAGATGGTAAGAATAACCAGCTCATCAATACTACATAGCATTTTTTTTAAATGGACAGCAAATTGTGCTGAGCTCAAGTACTACTTAGTCCAGTAAATAAAGCCTTTTTACCATGCTTTCAAATATCTAAGAAAAAATGCTATAAATAATAAAATATTTTAAATGGAAGGCATTGCAAATGCTCACCTCAGGCCATATCTGAAGAATGAGCACTAGAAATAAGAGGGTTACAAGTAGACTTTATTGTTTTATGTTATGGACAGCACAGCGATTTTTTAAAATTGTAAAACTATAGATAATGACCATTAGCATTCAAATGATTACTTGAACCACCTGTCGTTTTTGGAAGTACAAAAGATTTTCAAAAAACTGCTGCTGTCAATGTAGGGTTAGGCATGGGACTGATTAGGTTTGACTACTAAAACTTCAATCTTCCTTTAGTGAAAAAGAAAACTTCATCAGTAGGTTGAAATGGTGGAAATAACATTTTTTTCTGCTTCTTGTCCCAAGTCTCCCTAATTAAACTTCTATATATAATTGGTAACACATTTTCAAATAACCAGCAAAATATGAACACTATAAAATATAAGAAAAACCTTTTCTACATTAATAGAGAACATTCTAATTTTACAGACATCATTTTGGAATATTTAAAACAAATATCCTAATTTACTGGCATCACGGAATGGGAATTAAGACTGTTCATTTAGATCATCTGACATTCAAAATAGGTAGGGAGATACGAAATAAGTCTTAAATATTATACGAGAAAGGTAGGTGACTTTTCCCAATTCTTTTTTAGTTGTATTGGTAATTAAGTAGAAACGTGGTGAAGTATCCTTGATCTCAGGAGTCTGAGACTGCAATCGCTCTGATCACATCACTGCACTCCAGCCTGGGCAATGGCGTGAGAGCCTCATCCCTAAAAACACTTTTTAAAAAATACAAAAATTATAACTACAACCCAAATATGCATGGAATTTCTGGTTGGTACTACAATACAACCCTTTCTGAAATGTCAGTTTGGAGGTCGGTATTTGAACATGTCCTGTTTGAAACTGGTGACTGGTATTTTTCCCCTAAATTGTTTTCTACATATCAGAGAAGACGTCTATGGTTTTAACTTCTGTTCCCTTGCGTTACCGTATTTTACAGGGAAAAAAGTTTTCCCTAAAATCTGTCCTCCAGATTCTCTTACACATATTTCAAGTGGTATAGGAATCTTTGTTTTGTCACTCTATGAAGATGATATATTTCCAAATAAATATTTTATGTGCCATTTCGGAATCATCTACTGAGACACTTTCTCCCAGCACTGCTGCTGTGCCCTGCTCTTGGCTCCTGCCAGAACAGCAGAGAGAGGCCAGGCCCTATCTTCCATGCCCCCGGGACACGTCCACGCTCCGTGGGGCTCAGCGTCCCTAGGATACGTTACCTTCCCCTCACTGTATCTAGGTGTTTCTGTAAGCTCACTCCCTGAATCTTGGTCTGGTGTGGCGAGCCTGGCTTTGAGTCCTCATCTCATATTCTTTCTTCTCTCTCTAGAGCTAAAGTGGTTTTCTTCTTTGTCTTCTCACTAGGCGAGAGCCTCTGTCCTGTTCGTTTTTCTCCGTTTACTTTCTTGGAAATCGCCCTCTCACTTGGTGTAAATAAGCCTCATGGTTTGGTGTTAGTAGTGGAAATCTCACTGATTTGATGTGCTCCAAGTCTTCACCTCCATGTTGGACGTGTGTCAGGTGCTAGGGTGGGCGCTGGGAACCACGAAGAGGCGCATCCGCTGCCTCAGAGAAGCCACAGTCTTCTGATAGACAAGCTGACCCAGAGCATGGAAGGCTGGAAATCGGGAGGGAAGCTTTTCACAGGTCCTATCCGAGTAGAGAGTGAAGGAGTTGCTCTAAATGTGCACTCAGAGGACACCCAGTGGGTGTGTAGGAAATGAGCCCCGGGTGGCTGCCGCTTAAAGCAGGAAGGGAGGGGTGAAAGATGATGTGGGTGGTCTGGGGGGACCCCTTGGTGATGTGTCTGGTACGTCATGGAACCTGTTGTCATTGGAGGCCCCTGAAGCATTTAGGACAGATGATGTTTGCATACTGGAAGCTCTAATGGGAGGGAGAAAGAGAAATGGAAGCTGTTCTCCCTTCCACCTGCATGGCGCAGAGGAAGCGGGGGTCCCCGGGCCTCTTCCTGAGCTCTCTAATGAAGTACCTCAAAGTGTGCGTGTGTGAGTGTGTGTGAGTGAGTGAGTGTGTTTGTGCATGTGTGAGTGTGTGTGCATGTGTGTGTGAGTCTGTGTGAGTGAGTGTGTCTGTGCATGTGTGTGTGTGTGTCTGTGCGTGTGTGTGAGTGTGTGCGCGTGTGTGTCTGTGCATGTGTGAGTGTGTGTGAGTGTGTGAGTGTGTCTGTGCGTGTGTGTGAGTGTGTGTGCATGTGTGTGTGAGTCTGTGTGAGTGTCTGTGCATGTGTGTGAGTGAGTGTGTCTGTGCGTGTGTGTGAGTGTGTGCGCGTGTGTGTCTGTGCATGTGTGAGTGTGTGAGTGTGTGTGTGTGAGTGTGTGTGCATGTGTGTGTGTGAGTCTGTGTGAGTGTGTCTGTGCGTGTGTGTGAGTGTGTCTCTGTGTGTGCGTGTGTGAGTGTGTGAGTGCGTGTGTGAGTGTGTGAGTGTGTCTGTGCGTGTGTGAGTGTGAGTGTGTCTGTGCATGTGTGAGTGTGTGTGTGTGTCTGTGCATGTGTGTGTGCGTGTGTGTGCGTGTGTGTGTGAGTGTGTCTGTGCGTGTGTGTGAGTGAGGGTGTGTGAGTGTGTGAGTGTGTCTGTGCATGTGTGAGTGTGTGTGTGAGTGTGAGTGTGTCTGTGCATGTGTGAGTGTGAGTGTGTGAGTGTGTCTGTGCATGTGCGAGTGTGTGTGTGTGTGTCTGCATGTGTGCAATGTGCGAGTGTGTGTGTGTGTCTGCATGTGTGAGTGTGTGCATGTGAGTGTGTGTGTGAGTGTGTGAGTGTGTGTGTCAGGAAATTTGAGGTAGAAAAGTAGTAATATGCTTTTGGCTGTTAGAGCAACATTCGCGCTTTGTCCCGCACTATCCCTTGGTGCCACTGTCAGCCGTAATAAGGCTCATTCATCGGCTCCAATGCGACATTTCTTATGTTTCTATATAAAGTTTCTGAGATTATGCTCCATAGGCATGGAGCCTCCTCAGCACGATCATTTCTGAAAACAAGGGAAACCCACGCCCCGCAGCCCAGTCCCCGCGGCTCCCTGGCTCCAAGTGCCTGGCGGCCTCCCCAGCGAGGGCCTGGCCTCCTCCTGGAGCCGGAGAGCCCGATTTCCTCCCATTTCAGGGCCATCGGATTGGCTGCCCTTTCTCTGGTGTGTATACCTGTGTAGTGGGGCGTCGCCAAGGAAGACGGTCCTCTCTCGGTTTTGTTTAGGGTCACAAAGCCCCTTCCCCGAGTCCTGGGGAAGGGCAGTCGCTGCGCCCGGTTCCGGGCATTGATACCGAAATGCATTTTAACAGCAGGGTGCGTTACATGGACTATACTGTCTTGTGTGTTCCTTATCTGATGATAACATTTCCAACGTTGGGTACAAGAAAATCCAAGTAGAAGGTGAAGTCCCAGACATCAGCTCGCAGGCAGCGATTTCGAGCTTGTTTTTGATGCTAAATCTCGCGTAACCCGTCTGTGTTGGTTGACTGAGAAAAGCCGAGAAAATGATGCCAGTAATAAACTGTCATATGTAACAGAACCTCCTTTTATGTAAAATTGTCTAGCTAACTTGGATTAAAGCCTTTGTGCGGGTATTTAATTATTTGAATGATTACCTTAATTTGCCAAAGGAAATACAGCTACGCCTAAATGGAGTTAAAGTTGGGAATATAACACGATGTTTTAAATTTTTTTTCTTTCTACTTCTTTTTCATTAAATTATAGCTGTGTACATTAATGCAATCATGGGGTACAATGTGCTGGTTTTATATAAAATTTTAGATGTCTACATCAAACTGGTTAACATAGCGTTCACGCATTTTCTTAGTTATTGTGTTAAGACATTTATATTCTACATCTAGTAAATTTCACCTGTACCCCTCCCTGTAAGATGCAGGGTAACCCAGTGTTTTTGACTTTGTTTTATTGCTTTTGTTTTATTGTTTAGACCATTGATTTGTTCCATCTTCTATTGTTTTTTCTACACTTCTTTTCCAGGCTGACTTATCCTTACAGCCCCAAATTGCACCTCCGTGTGAATGAAGTCTAAACGGTGGACACTTCAGTTCTATCTTATTGGGCAATACGAGTCCCATTTTTCTGGATCCCCACTGCACATTTCCATTTAAATGGCTCATCACAATCTCATGTGACTAAAATCGAGCTGGTAATCAAAAATTATACTTGGTTTTACAATTCCAAATCCAGTAACTGCCCTGCTCTCTCTTCGTTTGGCACCAATCTTCACTTTCCTTTCCAGCTACGACTCCTTTCTCTAGCAGAGAAAAATTCCTCCCAGAGTTGTTCTGATGAGTAGTTTCCAAGTTTCCTCTCCTTTTCTCTCTTGAGTTCAGACCCAATGACGTCTTTGTCTCCACCTGCTCCATGGAAACAGGTCTTCTTGCTATTGACCCTCTAGGGTAAGTTCAGTGTTCAAATCCTGTCTTCTGCTGGAAGCACACATTTTCCTTCTTTGGTTTCCAGAAAAACATACTCTTTGGAACGTCCTGGTGTCTTTCTGGCTGAGCCTGTTTAGTTCCATTGCTGGCTCCTCCGCTGGTGGTGTCTGCAGATGGGACTGCCTCGCGGCTCCGTGTGCAGACTGGGACTGCCTCGCGGCTCCGTGTGCAGACGGGGCTGCCTCGTAGCTCCGTGTGCAGACTGGGACTACCTCGCAGCTCCGTGCGCAGACTGCACTGCCTTGCGACTCTGCATGTAGTCTTCTCTTTCGTCATTATTGCCCTGAATGTGGATTCTACCTTTCCGTTTTCTGCTTTTAATACCACTCAATTGCTGAGCACTCCAGACTTATATCTCCAACCTGAAATACCTCTGCAAACTCCATACAGTCTCTGTGTGGGTGCTTCACAGACATTTCAAACTTTTATGTCCAAAATCAAGCTTCTGGTCCCTCCTTCATCATTCCGTGCCTCCCAGTCTTTCTCATCCTCCAGGTGCTCAGGGCAAACACCTTGGAGTGATGGCTGAGAGTTCTCCCACACTCCAACTCCAATACATCAGCAAGTCCTGACCCCTGGACATTCACAGTCAAGGTGGCTAGAGAGAAGTGAAAATGTGGGATCACCTATTCAAAAATTACTAAAAATTTCAAGACTGCGACAGCCAAGCATTATGCCAAGTGTGGAGTCCTGTGGGACTGCCTCAGGCACCCACCTGTAAGGCCTATTTACAATACACAGAGTCTAACTGCTTCTCACCTCTTCAAATTTCAGGGGATCCAAAGCCACCATTATTTCTTCCCAAACTATTTAAGTGGTGTCTTACCGAGTTCCCCTGTTCTGCCATTGACCCTCTGAATTATTCTGAACTGAGCCCTCAGAGTGACCTACTAAAAGGTAAGTCAGATCTTATTACTCTTCTGCTAAAAACCCTCCAGGGACTCCTGTTTCATGCAGAGGAAAGCCTCTTCTTTCTTCGGAAAGCATCCGAAGTTAGTAAATCATCATTTCACACCTGCACAACTGCAGCATCCTCCAAGCCTTCCTACAACACTTTCTCCTAATTTTGATCTGCCTGAATTCCTTTTAAGTCCAGTCTTTATGTAACACTGTTTTCATCACCTTACTTCATAATGCACAGTCCTTATCTCAGAGTATTTCAAATACTCCTCTGCCTCACAGGGCCTTCTACAGCCTATCTACTCCAGCTTTGTAAAACAACCGCATTGCTTTTTTCTCTAAAACATTCCATTTTCCCGTGTCAAGTCAGTTCCAGGTTCACCCATCACCCATAATCGTGCCAACATCATTTCCTAGAAGCATGTCCTATGCTTAGAGCCAGCTTTGATTAGACACACCCCTCAAGGCTTACTTTATTTTCCAGCTCCTCTCCGAAGTCTTCCCTGACTATCCCACTTCTCACCAATTTACCCTGTATTCCAACATCTGCTGATCTTAGATTTTTTTGTACTACTCACTTTAACAAAACGATGTACTTTCTGAAATTGGTCACAGATAGTTTAACTTAATACGCACTTTATGGGAATGGTCTGTATCCTTTCCATTCAATTATCCACTCCAGTCTCAGCCCAGGGGAAGTGCTCAACACACATTATTTATTGACTGATTGTAGATGAGATTTTAGGTTATTTAATAGCTATTGATTTATTAAACATATGATATGTGTTGTCAACAAAGCACTAAATATTTAACTAAAGTAGTTTTTTTGTTTTTGGAGTGATACTGGAGAAGAATCACCGAGGATGAAGAACTATCAATTATTGAACACGTGGCCAGCACTCTACCATGGACTTTGCATGGGTGGGCTCATTTGATCTTCACAACAACCCTGATTTAGACATCATTATTGTTCCCATTTCAGTTATGAGTAACCTGGAGTTCAAAGGAACCAACTAAAGGCACATAGCCAGGAAGGGTGAGACTGCTGTTGTAGCTGTAGGTGGTCTGACAGCTGAGCCCATCACTCAACAGACTTGCCTCTCCTAGCTACATGTGTTTACTGTAAAATTTTAAGAACCTGGATCAATGGCATAATTTTAATACAAAGTTTAAATATATGTATTTACTTAGTTAAATATATATACTTAGTTAAATACAAATAATGTGGGTTTTTGTACTTAACTTCCATAATTTCGAGAACTATGGAGGGTCTGTACTTTATTTCTGTCAGATACCAAGAGAAAAATAGCCAAATATTCACCCATTTTCTCAGTGATGTCCACTTTATAAATAGCTCTTGGCAGCACTGGGGACCCACGTGGTGGGTGCATAGCGCTATCTTTCAGTCATTCCACCACAGGGACAAGAATTTCAAGGATCTGCCAGTCTTACAAATTAGTTTCAGAAAGAACTGTTTTCAATAGTTGAGTTTAAAAACATTCTAAATTACATTTACTACAGTTTGTTTAAAGCTTTCTTTCTGGCCTCTCTTTCTGAGTTGCAGCTTAATTTTTCACTGTCTCATTATAATTTCTCTCTTTCTTCCTGGATTTCATCCTCTCATTCATTAGTCTTTGTCTCCTCTCTGTTTCTGGCTTTTCTTCCTGCAGCTGGGCTTTGGTTAGAAGGGGTGGACGCAGCTGCCCAACCATTTTCGCATTCTTTACTGATCCGATTTTCTTGAGGTAAAACATCATTTAGGAAGTATTACTCCACAATCAAATGTTTCTGTCTTCCTTAAATTCTGCGTCTGAAAGTCCGCCAAGAAGACCCTTTGCAGTTGTTTGTGTTGGTTCAGATCCCTTCCTGTTATGCATTATTTTATTTGTTCTGTGCTTGTTTGCCTTTTATGTAATATTTGGTTATAGTTCCAATTTCCTGTTTCTATCTAATCTTCAGCACTAACTTGATTCAACTGTTATCTTTATTTTCAGTGGGAAAGGGCCCATTGACTATATTCCACTACAAGTTTGCCTGCTTTTTGTTTAAATTATAAAATACTAATACAAATGTTAGTGTTACATGGATACCTGAATGACAGGCAAGTCCAGGCTTTTTGTGTGCCTCTCACAAGAGTACTGCTGATTGTACCCAACAGGTAAGTGTTCATCCATCACACTCCTCCGACCTCCCCTCTTCTTGGCCTTGATGTCTTCTACATGTACTGTTCCCACGTGTACCCACTGTTCAGCTCCCACTTATTAGTGAGAACATGTGGTAATTGTTTTTCCATTCCTGAGATGCTTCACTAAGAGGAATGGTCTCCAGTTCCAATCAAATTGCACAAAAGACATTAGTTATTTCATTCCTTGGAATGGCTGAGTAGTGCTCCATGGTGTGTGTGTGTGTGTTTATCATTTACTTTACCAACTCATGAATTGATTGGGGCTAAGGTTGATTCCACACCTTTGTAATGTTAACTGTGCTGCAATAAACATTGAATGTGGGGGTCTTTTTGATAAAATGATTTCTGCTGGTTGGATACCCAGTAGTGGGATTGCTGAGTCAAATAGTAAGAGGACATTTATTTCTTTGACAACTCTCCCTACTGTTTTGCTTAGAAGTTGTACTAATTGCCAAGAAAAGCGTTCTTTTCTTTCTTCATCTATGTCAGCATCTACTTTTTCTTTTCTTTTTTTTTTTTTTACTTTTTAATAATGGGGTTGAAATGTCACTGTGGTTTTAATTTGCGTTTCCCTCAGGATTAGTGATGTTGGGCATTTTTTCGTATGTTTCTTGACCATTTCTCTTTTTTTGGAAAACTTCTGTTCGTGTCACTTGCTTACTCTGTAATGGGGTTGTTTGCTTTTTCTTGCATATTGGTTTGAGTTCTTTGTAGATTCTGGATATTAGCCCTCTCTCAGATATATGGTTTGCAAACATTTTCTTTCATTCTGTAGATTTTCTAGTTACTCTGTTGATTATTTCCTTTTCTGTGCAGAACCTTTTTAATTTAATTAACACTCATTTATCAATATCTTTTTTTTTTATTTGCCTTTGGGGTCTAAGTCATAATCTTTTTTCCTAGGAGTAGGTCTAGAAGAGTTTTCTCTAGGCTTTCCTCTAGATTTTTTTTTAAATATAATTTCAAGCCTCATATTTAAGTCTTTTCTCCATCTGGAGTTAATTTTTGTATATGGTGAGAGACAGGGTCCTGTTTCATTCTTCCGCATGTGGCTATCCAGTTTTTCCAGCATCATGTATTGATTAAAGTTCCTTTCCCCAGTGTGTGTTGTAGTCTCCTTTGTCAAAGACCAGTTGGTTGGAGGTAGATGATTTTATTTCTGGGTTCTCTATTCTGGTCCATTGATCTATGTCTCTGCCTATATGCCAGTACTGTGCTGTTTTCATTATTATAGCCTTATAGAATTATTTGAACTCCAGTACTGTGATGCCTTCAGATTTGGTCTTTTTGCTTAGTATTGCTTTTGCTATTCAGGCTCTTTTTCAGTTCAAATGAAGTTTAGAATTATTTTTTCTGGATCTATAAAATATGACATTGGTATTTTGATGGAGATTGAGTTGAATCTATAAATCATCTTGAGGAATATGAACATTTTAATGATGTGGATTCTGTCAATCCAGGAGCATAGGAGGTTTTTCCATTTTTTCATGTCATCTGTAATTTCTTTTATCAGATTTTTGTTGCTATCTATGTAGAGATCATTCACCTCCTTGATTAAGTATATTCTTAGGTATTTTATTATCTTAGTAGCGATTGTATATGGTATTGAGTCCTTGATTTCACTCTCAGCTTGATTGTTATTAGTATGTAGAAATACTACTGATTTATATAAAATGATTTTGTAATCTGAGACTTCGCTGAATTTTTTTATCAATTGCAGAAGTCTTTTTGTGGAGTCTTTAGGGTTTTCTAGAGATAAGATCATATCATAGGCAAAAAGGGATAGTATAACCTCTTTTTTCCTGATTTGGATACTCAAGCTCTTTCGCCTGCCTCATTGATCTGACTGGGACTTCAGTACTATAAAAGTGGTGACAGGGGGCACCCTTGTCTTATTCCAACTCTGAGGGGGAATCTTTTCAACTTTTTCTCATTCAGTGTAATGTTCCCTGTAGATTTGTCATATGTAGATTTTGTAATTTTCGGATTTGTTCCTTCTATGGCTAGTATGTTGAGAATTTTTATCATGAAAAGGTGATGGATTTTATTGAATGATTTTTCTGCATCTATTGACATGATCATATGGTCTTTGTTTTTGCTGCTATTTACATGGTGAATCATGGTTATTGATTTGTGTATATTGAGCTATTCTTGCATTCCTGCTTGAAACCCAAATCATGGTGGATTATCTTTTTAATATGCCATTGAACTCAGTTTACTAGTATTTTGTGAATATTTTCACATCTATGCTCAGAGAGGCTATTGGTCTTTATTATTTAGTATTGCTTTTTTGTTGGGGTGGGGTCCTTTCCTGACTTTGATATCAGCATTATTCTGGCTTCATAGAATGAGTTCAGGAGGGTTCTCTCATTCTCAATGTCAGGAAATAATTTCTGTAAGATAGGTACCAGTTCTTCTGGTAGAATTCAGCTTTGAATCCATTTGATTCCAGCCCCTCCCCTTGGAAGATTTTTTTTTTAATTACTGTTTTAATCTGTCTGTTCTTTATTGGTCAGTTCAGGAATTCTCTTTCTTCCTGATTCAGCCTGAGAAGCTGTGTATTTGTAGGAATTTATTCATTTCCTCTGTGTTTCTTGTTTGCATATCTAGAGGTTTTCATATCATTCATGAATGAAATTTTGTATTTCCACAGTATAAGTTGTAATGCCTCTTTTTTCATTTTTGATTGAGATATTTGAGTCCTTTCACTTCTATTTCTGGTCTATCAATTTTGTTTGTCTATTCAAAGAACTAACTTTTTATTTCATTAATCATGTTTATTGTTTTGTTTTTTGGTTTCTATTTAATTTAGTTCTGCTCTGAGCTTTGTTATTTCTTTTCTTCTGCTGGCTTTATGTTTAGTGTGTTTTTCTTTTCTAGTTCCTTGAGACATGACATTAGGTTGTTAATTTGTGGGCTTTCTATCTTTTTGACATAGGCATTTTAGACTATGACCTTTCTCTTTCTCTTTGCTTTTTCTGTATCATTTAGATTTTGAAAGCTTGTTTTCTTTTTGATGTTAAGTTTGAGATGTTCATCTTAATTTCAGCGTTGATTCAAAGATCATTCAGCAGCAACTCATTTGTTTTTCAAGACTTTGTGTAAATTTGAGAGATTTTCTTTGAATTGATATCTGGTGTTATTCCATTGTGGTTAAAAAGATGCATGGTAAGGCTCAGCACCCATACTTGGTGCACCCGTACGTTGTGCACCAGCCACATGCACCAAGGCAGGCGAGTTTGAACCCAGCCCAGGTCTGCTAAATGATAATGACAACTGCAACAAAAAAATAGCCAGGCATTGTGTTGGGTGCCTGTAGTCCCAGCTACTTGGGAGGCTGAGGCACAAGAATTTGAGGTTGCTGGGAGCTGTGATGCCATGGCAGTCTACTGAGGGCAACATAGTAAAACTCTGTCTAAAAAAAAAAAAAAAAAAAAAAAAGATGCATGGTATGATTTTGATGTTTTTGAATTTGCTGAGACTTGTTTCGTGGCATATGATATGGTTAGTCTTGGAAAAGGTTCTCATGCTGATGAGAAGCATGTATATTCAATAGTTTTGTGGTAGAATGTTCTGCAAATGTCTGTAAGGTCCATTTGTTCTTGAGTCTTATTTAAGTTCAGTGTTTCCTTGTTGACTTCTGTTTGGATGATCTTTCCAGTTCTGTCCCTGGGGTATTGATGGCCCTGGTGATTGTGATGCTACTGTTTATTCCTTTGCTTCAATCTAGTAGAATTTGTTTTGTGAATCTGAGAGCTTCTGTGTTGGGTACATACATATTTTTGATTGCTACATCTTCTTGTTGAATTGCTCCCTTTTGCATTTAATAATAGCCATCTTTTTCTTTTCTTTTCTTTTTTGCCATTGTTGATTTAAAGTCTGTTCTATCTGACATGAGAATGGTTTATAGCTGCTTGATATTGGTTTTTATTTTCTGAATAAAAATAAAATATTCAGTGAATGAATATTTTCTTTCATTACCTTGAGCCTGTGTGAGAGCTTGTTGGATATATTTCTTGCAGGTAGCATATATCCATCTTACGTTTTTCATTCACTGGACCAGGCTGTGTCTTTTAAGTGGTCTTTTAAGACCACTAACATTTAGTGTTAGTATTCACATGTGGGATACTGCTCTGTTTATCACGTTGGGTGCCACCTTGGTGCTTTGTTTTCTCTCAGTGCTACTCTTCTATAAGAACTTTTGGGTGGTTTTATACTGGTAGATATTTATTGTGTTGTTCTGTGTAATGTGCACTTTTAAGCTTTTCTTATAGGGCAGAACGAGTAGTCACAAATTCCCTCGGGTATTTGCTTTTCTGATAAAGTCTTTATTTCTTTATTATTTATGAAACTTAGTTTTGCAATACAAAAATCTTGGGTGGCAGTTGTTCTGTTTCAGAAGACTAAAAATGGTGCCCCAATCCTTTCTAGCTTATGAGGGATCTGCTGAGAAGTCTACTGTTATACTGTTGAGTTTTCTTTTGTAGATGAGTAGTAGCTTTTGTCTTGCAACTTATAAAATTTTCTCCTTTATTTTGATTTTGGCCAGGTGGATTACTATGTGCCTTGGAGATGTAGTATTTTCTATGAATCTTCCTGGTATTCAATGACCATCTTGTATCTGGATATCTGAATCTCAGGTGGTACCAGGGAAATTTTCCTCAATAATTGTCTTGAATAGGTTTTCCCTACTTTTTACTGTTTCTCCTTCTCCTTCAGGGATACTTATAATTCATATATTGGCTCACTTCACATTGTCTCATATTTCTCTGAATGATTCTTCATTCCTCTTTATTCTTTTTGTTCTGCATCTTTGATTGACTGGTTTAGTTTGAAAGCTTTGTCTTCAAACTCTGAGGTTCCTTTTTCTGCTTAGTCTAGTCTGTTATTGAAGCTTTCTGTTGTATTTTGAAATTACCTAAATGACTTTTTCGTTTCTTTAAGTTCCACTATACCATTTCTTATGTTACCTCTTTTTGATTTTTAAAAAATTTGTGTCCTGAAATATTTTTTGGCTTTTTTTGTGTTTGTTTCAACTTTATCTTCAATCTCATTTATTTTGTAATCCATCCATATTCTGAATTCTGTTTCTGACATTTTGACAATTTCTTTTGTTTGGGGTCTGTTGCTGTAGATCTTAGGGGGATGTCAACTATCTTGTTTTTTTGTGTTGCTAGAGTTCTTTTGTTGGTTTCTTCTTATCTGCAACTTATTTTCTCAGCTTAAGCAGATAAGATTGTGGTGCACCTGTTCTCCTTTGCTGAGACTTCTTCCACTTAATGAGACGAGGGGGATGTCCATGGATTGTGCTTTCATGCCCTACTCTAGAAGATTGACCTCGCAGGAGAGGGGTAGATGCACTGGTAGCCTGTATGCAGCTGTTGTGTGTTGTCCTTTTACTCTGTGATTTGGCACAGTTCATGCCAGTGCATGGAAGATCTTTGTTCAGAGTAGTGGGCTGCTTCCTAGGCCATGTTGGAAGCTTGAATGGGAAGCTGTGTGAGTCTTTCTCCATGGAGTTTTATGTCACAAGAGATTACTCTGCCAGGGTCTTCCTGTAGTAGTGGCAATGGCAGCTAGGTGAGGCTGCCCACATGATGGTTGTGTGGCATGGTTGCAGACATTCATCCCACCTGGATCTAGGTGCCATGATGGCTTATGGCTAGTGAGCCTCTGGGGTAGCCTTGGACTGTAAGGGCAGTTCCCAACAGAGAGCTAGTAGGAACCATAGGATCGGGATCATAGGGATAGGCAGCAGCATGGGAGCCATGAGGGTACAGCTATAGGACTTGGAGGCAGAGCAGGAGCCATTGGAGCAGGGCTATGAGGCTAAGCTGCTGGGAACCTGGGGCTCTTTTCCCTCCCATGTCCCCTGAGCAGTTGCTATGGGGCTTCTCAGTTATCATCAGCAATACCTGCTCTGCTAGAATACCTATGTGTAGGTGGGGTTCCTGGGTCCCAGTTCACTCTCCCTGCCCCTCCCTGGCTCAGCCAGGGTAATGCAGAGGCAGCTACAGAAAAACTAAGCCTTCTGTGGAACAGGTGCTCTGGGCCTGAGTGCTCAGAATGGCGTTCATTTCGGAGATCTGGGAATGAATGTCCATGGGTCCCTGCTGTACCCATTCTCTGATGCAGTGTCACTGCACAGATTCCAAGAAGATTCCTGATCATGCCGAAGGGCTTCAGTGGTTATGGGGGATCCTTCACAGTTTGGGTCACAGAGTTGCATGGGGAGTATGGAGCCCAGGGATTCTCTCTTACTATTATTCACTACATGTGGATTTCTCCCTCAGATACCTTTCTATTTTGCTGACTAGTTCACTTCATCACCCTCTTCTTCACTCTGATATTTCTCATCACCTCTCTGTTGATTCACAATGTTTTCCCCAAGAAGGGCAATTTGTAGATGGGCATCTATTTTCCACTTTTGATCCTCTGCCTGAGAACAGCATGCATGGGAGGAGGGAAGTTGAGTCTAGTCTGCCATCTTATTCTTGACTGCTTATTAAACTAAATGTTTTTTCAATTCAATAGGCCAAGTTTTTACAGGATTCAGGGACAATTTTGAAGCCAAGAGTTAGAGACCCTTGCTTAGCCTTTGAAGATTCTAACTTGTCCACTGTGCTTTTGGTTTAAAGCAGGGGTAATTTTTGTTGATATTGCTACTTAAGTGCACAAACTTATACCCATGAAAAAAACGATTTACAGTGGAAACTTTACACTCACTTTTCTTAAGTATTATTTCTAAACTGAATAGGCTTTTAATCTCTTAAAAGTTATCTTAGACTTTTTCAGAGTTGCATTTTAGATGAATTTTCAATAGAACCGTTAGATATTTAAATATCCATTTCTTGTAAAATAATTGAATGACCCTTATTTATTATGCCTAGTTTATTTTCAGATAAATAGGGATCTATCAGGGTACTGAATCAAATGCTTCTCCTCAGCATTTACAGAAGAGAAAAGGATCTGGTGGGTCCAAGACCAATATTAATTTATTTAATGACTGTGAGATATCAGCAATTAGAAGGCCAGCCTTAGAAGGTTTGGGTCTTGGAGACTTCTTTCATGCCAGTATTTAACACATTGGTTGCTGAAGTATTAGGATTCTGGGGTCACACTAGGAGGTTTTCAGGGGTATTTTAAGGTAGTATGAAATTATTATAATAGTTTAATCAGTGCCTACATATTCGTCTTGAGTGAAAGTGTGCTCACTGGCAATTTATTTTCTATTCACAAGTAGTTAATCCCTTTCAGTTTATGCAGGGTGGCAGGTTTGCCCATACAGACAGACTATTGGGATAGCATGTGATTTTTGATAGTTCTTCCTACTGAACTCCTGGGTACAGGTCAAGTTTAGATCTTTCTTAATTAAGCTTCTCAACTCTGTGGGAATCAAAACTTACCATTACCTTTAGAAGGAAAGTTTTGTTTTTAACGTTTCAAAATGCACTAAATGTGGGGTCGAGTTTGGCTATACCAGTTATTAACTGTAATTTTGGGAAAATTGCTTAATAACTTAGTTTTTGCCCTCTTTCTTTATCAGTAAAAAGGAGAGAATTGGATAAGAAGAATTCTAAGTTCTCTTTAAGATCTAACACTCTCATATTATACTTAAATACCAACAAGGAGACTTCTTTTTGCCCAGCACTTAATGGACAATTGAATAATAGGCATCTTTTAGGACATGTAGGAAAAGACACAATTTGGCAAACTTCTGCACATATAAACCATCCCTGGTAACTACTTATTCATTTCTCTCAACAGGTTTTTAACACTGTTTATGACAATCTGGCTAAAATCTTTTTCTTTTTTGATTTGCATACAAAGGCTAATAATGACTATAAGAAATAAATGCCTTTTCTCTACATGCTTAGCATTCAGTGACATTCTGAAGCATCACAATAGCTTTTCTGTAGTGAGGGTGCAATTATACTCAATTCTTCTCTTTGCCTTTTATGGAGGACAGAGTTTTCAATGTTTATTTCATTTTGAGAATGGGTTGAATTTTATGAAAGTTCACTGTTGAGATAGCATTTGTCATTTTTGGAACTGTGGCAGAATGAGTTATTTTTCACATTAATGATACCTATGTAGTAAGTCAGAATTATTAATATGTGATATAAACAGTACTCACCCAGACTAAAGGAATAAACAAGAAATAATAATTTCTTCTTAAACCTTAAAAACTGTTCTGCAATTAATCTGGATCACACACTAGAATTCTCTTAACTTTTAGCCTTTCAACAGGTTTCTGAAGATCAACTGACATGGTTCTACCTTCACATTGACACCTATTTTACAGAAAATAGGTTTAGTTCCTAATGATCATTTTTATAATGCTTTTATTTAGAAGCTAAGTCATCATCTTTCACAAAACTAAAATGACTTCCCTTAAAGTGAAGAGCTGTATTTTGCCTGTTCTAGTTATAGTGTCAGTTATCATGTTACAAGTCCTCTATAAAAAAAAAACAACAACCTGCCTTCAATTAGAGAAATAACCCTAAGACAATGGGTGCCTTGTCTATAGTTGGGGTTCAGTATATTTTTACAGACTTCAAGTATAAGCTTTGCTGATTCCTATTTAACTAGAGTGTGTGTTTATTAAAGACTGTATAAGCAATTAGGAACTAGGTCTAGAAACTAGAAAGAAGAACTATGACAGGAAAAGATTTGGCCTAATGATACGCCTAAAAATATATTGATTAATTTTTTCATCTATGTGTCCATATAGCATTAAAGAAATAACTATTCAGGGCCTAATATTTTCTATACAATGTGCTTATTTTTGGTTACATAGAAATAAAGAAAAACAGACTTTGGTTCCAAGGAATACAATTTTTTAATGTACATCAAACGTGTAAAGTACGAAGTAGTAAGGTTTGGGAAACTAGGGCAATTTATTAAAGTACAGTGAGGGTAACATTAACAAAAATTAATATATATCTTACTTATGCTAGGTAATCTTCTAGGCCATTTACATTTAATCTTTATATAAACAGGTGTGAGGCAAGTGCTTCTCATTTTAGAGGGGGAAACAGAAGCAGAGGAGATTACTTAGAAAGGATCTATGTGCGGCAACAACTGAGCAAAGCAGGTCCTTCCAAAATCATGCCCTATGGAAAGACATTTTAATACAGAATATCCAGATTATCATTTCTATTGCAGTCTGCAGTAGGTATTGGTCTTAGCATCACATTTTTCTTCCTATTTACGTTTATGCCACAGTCAGTAATTTTTAAATCTGTTTCTTGAAAAGAGTTCACCAGGTGACAAATTCTCCTGCTCTCCCACCTTAATTGATGCCAATGCATGAAGCATCTGATGGGCATATCATGTACCAGGGACCCAAGGAGGGAGAGGCCTACAGTTGCTGGCAGGTGTCCAGGTATTCACCTGACAGGCCACAGGCATGTTTGAATGGTTCCCATTGCTTCTTGTTACAATTTGCTGACTCTGAGGAGTTGTTAGAGAAACATGTCCTGGCAGTCAGTCAAGAGCAAAAACATTAAGGAAAATTAGTATTCAGCAAATACATGTGTATTTTTTTTATCTAGTATTTGTGAAAATAAGACTAATTTTATAAGGTTTAAAATATTACATAATCTATTTTTTCGCCTAAAATGATTAGAGAAAATGATTATGCCCAATTTTGTTGAGAATGCATAGAAATGAGTTCACTTATCACAGTTACAGGGTTGTAAATTGGCACAACATTTTAGGAGGGAAATGTGCATATATTTTGACATGATAAGATATAACAGATGTGCACAAAGATAAGTGAGCAGTTGCTGATTATAGACACTTTATTGTAAAAAAAAAATAAACTGGAAAAATTTACTTGGTAATAGGTGATTGGCCAGGTAAATTATGCTACCCCTTAAAATGGGATATAGTACAACCATTAAAAATTACATTGTATGATATTGTTTATTAAAATGGGGAAAGATTAATAATTTATTAAACATTGAATGAAAAGTAGGCTGTCAAATAATATACACATACACCATGTTATAAAGAAAGGTAGCTATGTATGTATATAATGCAAACACGTGTATAGAAATTATAAATATATGTATGTATTGACACATTCTATAAGAATATAGATTAAAAGTTTACTAGTAAGGGAAGTATGAGAACTTAAAAGTGATTTTAGCATGCATACGTCCTTAGAAAAAAGTAATTATATGAGATTATTACTAGGTAAAATATAAGAAATTTAGACAAAATAGTGTAAAATGTCTAAGTCTCTCCTTATGAAATCACTTTTCCTTTTTATTTTTAAATAAAATGATCCTTCTCATCCAAATTCGATCTACACTTTGCCCATAGTAGTCACCTGTTATTTGGCTAATGCTATCCCTAAGGTCTTTATCAAAGGTTATTATAGGTTCTTTTACTTGACTTCACTAGGCTACATTATTATCATCATTTCATGTATGAGAAAAGAACTTATGTCTCACAATTATTTAATAAAATATAGTGCTTCAGCATTGGCACTGATTGGATTTGAGCATCCTCCTAGATCAGAAGTCATTATATGGTAGTGATCAAGCCGAGGCTGGGCCACAGATATTGCTCCCATGGTATCCTCCAATATTTATAAAGCATGCTATCTGTTTTTTACGTAAAAATCGAGATGTGGAATTCTTTTGAAAAATAGGTCTTACAATGCAGAACTGGAATTACCATCAGACAGTGACTAGCCGGAGACTAGTTTCATAAATGGGCACGCGTGCTCTGTTGGCCATGGCTCCCACTGCCCCTCGTGGTACCTTATATTTGGTTCAAATTCCTTTCCTACATTTATTGGCATTTGTGTTTGCTGTCCCTTTTTGTATCATCTCTACTGTTGTAATATTTAAAGATTAAGATGAAAGTATTGATAAATGAGTATTCTCTTTACCATTTTATGTAATATCATACAAATAAACAATTGAATCTCTACTTTTGGAGCATGTTTCTATTTTATTTCCCCCCAAAGATGCAAGAAAATGAGAAAGAGACTAGAGAGAGGGGAGAGAAAAAGAGAGGAGAGGGTCACACATAACAAAGACATTTAACAGAAGAACACACGTAATGTTAAGAAAACTGATCATTGAAAGATTTTGTTTTTCCTGTTTATAACTTTATCAATGGCCATGCAAAATTTCTCTATTTGTATTTGAGCAGTTCAATATTTATTTAATTTGTGCTTTCAAGTTAATTATTGAGCCTTTTTTTACAACTACCTCTGGGAATAGGAGCAGGAAAATAAGGAAACATTAAGAGGATAGCTTTGAAAATTGAAAGAAATTAAAAAGAAAAAACAGAAAAGCAGATTATCTGGGAATACTACCAGGGGGCAATGATGCTCTGGCCTGTTAGGACATGAGGCATGGGCCAATGTCAATTAAAAGATAAAACCTGTGAGAAGGCAATGCGGGAGAATAAAAGCCTGTGAAAGTGGGCCTGAGAGCTGAGGTTCTTGCCAGCAGAGCCATCTGTCAGGAGATTACAGAGAAGGGAATTTCTGCAAGACTTTTCCCCTGGGACCAGATAAAGTGCCAAGAAAAGGTGTGTGGCATCAGGAGTGAGGACGCACTCTGTGAGTGCTCCCCCGTGCTTATCTAGACGGAGAGGGACCCTTCCACTCAATGGGACTCAGGGACGGGAAGAGAAGACCAGGAAGACTCTGGGTTGCATTTCACCAAAGAATGGAGGTTTGCACTGAGTAGGGTTTATAAGAACAAATCTCTTTTAAGGTAAGTTAAACTCTGTTGCATTGAACTCTTAACATTTTCCAGAATTCAAAGACAATAAAATAATTTATTGAACTTTCATACAAGGCACTGATGAAAAAAATGAATGCTAAATTTGTGAGTAACATTGCAGATGATGATCAAAAATACTTGAGCAAAAGTGAAATGTCATTTTTTTTAAAGCGTGATGTCTTTGAAGTTGTTGAAAATGCCCAAGACATTATTTAGAGGAAATGTTGTATGAATATGCTATTTTCACTTAGTTCTTCAAAATAAATGCTGGATAAAAAGTAATCAAGATAAACTCATAATAATTTCCCTCCAGAGAATTAAGTACATGCCATGCTGTGAAATAATTAAAAACCAAGCGACCATGAAAGTTACAAGAGTTAATAATAGAGATACATATTTTGTAAGTTTCTTAGACACTGTCAGAAAAAGATGCCTTGATTTTAAGATTCTTAAAAGATCTTAGATAATTCCTTGACCTATGTTCCTGTATAGTACTATTTTGTATTTTTAACAATAATTATTCCTCATTTCCTTTGGTTATTATTTTATTTTTCTTTTTTAAGATAAGAAAAATGTTAATTATAAAGGAAGAGTCGAAGTGTCACAGATTTATTTTCTCAAACATTAGATAGCAATGCACATTTTTTCTTTCCGATGCTTTAAAGTCAGAAAGAGAGAGGTGTCTCATTAAATACAAGGAAATAAACATGTTACAAGGTAGGTGTGATGTTCAGTTACAAATATATTTAAACTTATAATATTGATAAGTAATTGTTAAACAGAATAAAATATACGTTAACTCTATTTTATTTTATCTTGGCTAAAATGGAGATATGATATTTAACTTATTGCTTACTTAGAGAAATGGAGATAAGCCAACAGAAATATAAATTCTTAACAAGGGCAAGAAATAATCTTATCTACTGAGAAAGAGCACAAAGTCAAGTAACACAGTGCTAAGTCTGAGCAATCACAGTGATCCTGTATTCACCCTGGCTCTGTGCCCATATCCGATTATTGTGTCTGTAATTGGAGAGAAATTAACCTGTGAATTTGAGTCAAGTTATTCTCTGAATTCAATTAGAGTGGACAATTAATTTTAATAACCCAGGCTTTTGAATCTCCTTTCCTCTCCTACAAATGAACAATTTTGCCTGAATTATCAGGATATTGTTTAAATCTTACTTTCTATTTCATTATTTCTCTCATTTCTCAATTTACTTGTTCATTCAAGCAATATTTAGTGAATAAGGTCCAGGAGGAGGGCACTATTGAGCTTGGTATGAAATAAGGAGTGGATGTGGTCCCTGCTCTCACATATATGCTATATATAAGTCCATCACATTGCATGTAAAGTTTCCCTTTAGCTTCAAAATAATTAAAAAAAAAAAAAGAGAAGAAGCCTATTTCACCAATGTGAATTTAATTTTGATAGAAGTTAAGTGATAGTACTAGGGAGAGTATGTGTTAAAATTATTCAGGACTTTCAGTACATTGGTTTTACTGGTTCTTTTTATTTGTTTGAATTATCAAGGGCTGAAATGAAATGAGCATTATTTACTCTGCTTTTGGGTTTTCATCAAATCCTTTACTTTAAAAAACATGAAATAGATTAATTTTTACATAGAAAAGGACAAAGGATTCTCGTGCAACAAGAAGTAGAATTAAGTTTTACTGGAGATTTACATACACGTGATCTTATCTGAGGTCCTTCTTATCCCATCTATAGGGGTACATTTCTAACTATCAACTCTATTTGAAGTCAGAAAATGTTAATAGATTTGTAACAACTGTATTCATTGCTATTCCTAAGATTCATATGGGGTTATGTGCATTTCTAGTGTTTTTGAAAGTATTACAGTGGTTTATCCTGAACAAAAGTGATACTTAAATTTTTTGAGCTGTGGAGTTCTTCTCTGGGATACTTGCCAGAAATAACGACGTTCTTGCTTGGACGAGTGGTTCTGGAAACTGTCACTTCAAATAAAATGTGCTTGTAAGAGAACACTATCTTCATATCTTTCCAAAATAATGAATTACTAAGTTCAATAGTCAATATTTTGATAATGCAGCATCTGCACAATAATATGAATAGCATATTCTTTTCATAGAGAATGTGGTAGTCTAAATGGAACAAGTTACAGTCATAAAACTATACAACTATTAGGAATAAAATTTGTGACATTGAAATTATAATACTTCAAAAGCACACAAAAAAGACAACAACTGACTACTTTTGACTCTTTTTCAGATGAAATCTATATTGGGCTTTTAGTTAAATTTTGATGCTTTTTTTTTTTTTTTTTGGTGTTTTTGGCTGGGGCCAGGTTTGAACTCACCACCTCCAGTATATGGGGCTGGTGTCCTACTCCTTGAGTCACAGGCACCGCCCAGTTGTCTATTTTTTTTTTAATCAAAGGACATTTATTGTGCACAGAACATTTTCCTATACTGTGTATTTTTGAGTATTTATCTCTTTTGTCTCTATTGTGTACATAGGGCTGGAAAATATATTATTTTTGAGGTTTCCAGATAATTAAAAGAAGTGATCACAATCTCCTTTCTGACTTGTACCTAAATGCTTTACATTTAAACAATGATAAATCCCTAACCAAACAACCTCTGAACCACTGTTGAGATTCAGGAAATCACATGAAGGAGTGTGGAGACACAGCGGAACATGAATGTTTGATATCAAACCACCTCGGTTTCAGTCTGAACTCGGCTGATTCATTACTACTTTGTAACCACAAGTCTCCTACTCACTTTCCAGCCATAGAATGGGCATGGTAATGGCACTTTGTTATCGCACATCAGATGAGATGATGTATGCATGGTGCTTATCACGTTGTGGTGATGATGGTGATGGTGATGAAGAGAGTCTGAAGATATTCTGACTGTTTAGGGCTTGTTTGGATTCTTGCATCAGCCATTAACTATGTGCAGTTTTGGGAGTTTTTATTGGATCCCAGGCAAACCACCACAGACAGTTTCCTAGAGAGAAAATCTGATGGTGTTACTTTTGTGAAGTGGCTGTCCATCACCTTTGGCTAAAGACTCACATCTTCAGAATGGAATAAAAGGCTCTTCTTTCACTCTCCCTGCATTTTCTCACACCTTTGCGTCTTGGCACATATTGGTCCCTCTGCCTGGAACACCTACTCTTCTTCCCCACCTGTCCAGTTTGAATCTAACCTTCAATGCTTAGCTCAAGCCGCCAAGAAAGTTTTGCTGATCTCAGCTTCACTAACTCTCTCTATATCTGGGACTATGCATAGGTCTATCTTGCTCAAACTTTAGTCTGCCAGCTTGCTATTTCCTTAAAAAAGACTGTGAACTATTTGAAAACAAGGGCTATGTCTTTTTTCCCTCATTCACCCAGAATTTAGTAAAATTTCTGCCAAGTAGAAGGTGAATAATAAGTGTTAGTAGAAAAATGAATGAGAGCAGGTAGGAGCTTCTCCATTTAGGAGTCTGATGACGTGGATTCATGAAAGGTAAAGAGAGAAAAGGCATAAACACACTCTGTGGAGCTGGCTTTTGCTTCTTTAAATAAGTAAAACAAACTTTTACCTTTTATGCTGCTGAACTGGAGTAACAGAATCCAATATAGTGCTGTGAATTTTAAACATAATTTTAAAAAACATTGCATTAACAATTAAGAACCAATTATTTTTGTTGGAGTTTGTTTATTTTTATTTCAGATTAGTATGAGGGTACAAATGATTAGTTACATTGTTTGTGTTTTTTAGCTAAAGTTCAAGTTGTAGTTGAACCCGGGGGGTGTGCTGTACACCCCTACATTGTGCCGGTTAAGTGACAGCCTACCAATCTCTCTCACTTCTCCCTTTTCCCCTCCTCTCCACTTAAATTTCATTGCATTTTTCTCTCATGTGGGTATGCAGTTGTTTATCTATTGTTTTCATATTAGCATTGGGTACATTGGGTACTTGTTTTCCATTCTCTTCATATTTTGCTAAGGAGAATGTGCCTCACTTCCATCCAGGTTAACACAAAAGATGTAAAGTCTCCATCTGTTTATGGCTGAATAGTATTCCATGGTATACAGTACAGTTTGTTAATCCATTCACATGTCGATGGGCACTTGGGTTGATTTCACATCTTGGTGCTTATGAATTGAGCTGTGATAAACACTCTAGTGCAAATGTCTTTATGGTAAAATATATATTTTTTCTTTTTTTGTTCTGGGTAGATGTATAGTAATGTGATTACAGGATCAAATGCAATTCTTTGAGGATTCTCCATATTTCTTTCCAAAGAGGCTATATTAGTTTGCAATTCCACCAGCAGGGTAAAAGTATTCCCTTCAGTCCATATCCACGCCAGCATTAGCAGCTTTGGGACTTTGTGATATGGGCTATTCTCAGTGGGGTCAGAGGATATCACAGGGTGGTTTAGATTTTCATTTCTACAATGATTAGGGACAATGAGCATTTTTTTTCCTGTGTTTGTTGGCCATCCATCTTTCATCTTCAGAGAATTTTCTGTTCAAGTCTCTTGCCAACTTATAAATGAGGTTGTTTGCTCTTTTTTTGATTAATTTGAGTTCTCTGTAGAATCCAGTAATCAATCCTTTGTCAGACTGATAACATGGAAATATCTTCTCCCATTGTGAAGATTGTCTGTTTGCTTTAAGTGTTGTATCCTTAGCTGTGCAGAAGCTTGTTAGTTTGGTCATGTCCAATTTATTTATTTCTGGTGTTTCTTCAATGGTCAAGGGGTCTTCTTCATAAAATCTTTTCCCAGTCTGATATTATCAAGTTTTTTACCACCCTTTCTTCTAGAATTTTTATCATTTTGTGCCTTAAATTTAAATTTTTAATCTAGTAAGAGTCAATTTTTGTAACTGGTGAGAGGTGCAGGTCCAGTTCCAGTCTTCTACATGTGGTTATCCAGTTTTCCTGGCACCATTTATTAAACAGGAATTATATTCCTCAGTGAGTGCTTTTGTTTGGTTTACTGAAGATCAGATGGTGATATTTGGTTCATTTCTTCTCTAGGTTTTCTGTTCTATTCCATAGATCTGTATCTCCATTTTTGTGTCAGTGCTATGCTGTTTTGATCACTATAGACTTGTGTTATAACTTAAACTCTAGTAACATGATGTCTCCTGATTTTTTTTTTCTTAGAGTTGCATTGGATATTCAGGGGTTTTTCTGGTTCCATATAAAATTAAGTATTATTTTTTTCAAGTTCTTCAAAGTATGACATTGGTGCTTTGATAAGGATTGCATTAAATCTGTAGATCACTTTGGGTAGACTAGACATCTTGACAATGTTGATTCTTCCCAGCCATGAGTATGGTATGTTCTTCTGTTTGCTAACATCTTCTTCCATTTCTTTTTCTCAAGGTTTTATAATTCTCTCTGTCGAGATCCTTCACATATTTTGTTAAGTATATTCCCAGGTATTTCATTATCTTTGAAGCTACTGTGAAAGGTATTGTGTCTTTGATTTGATTCTCAGCTTGACAGTTATTGGTGTATATGAAGGCTACTATTTTGTGAACACTGATTTTTGTATCCCAAGACTTTACTGTATCCTTTCATCACTTTCATCCAGGAGCCTTATATTTGGGTCCTTGTGGTTTTCTGAGTATAAGATCAATGAATGGGAATTTGATCTCCTCTATCTCCATTTAAATATCCTTGGTCTCCTCTTACCTTATTCCACTGGGTAGAACTTCCAGCACCATGTTGAATGGCAGTGTCAATAGTGGACATCCTTGTCTGGTGGAAATGCTTTCAGTTTAACTCTATTCAGCATGATATTGGGTGTGGCTTTGATATAGATTCCCTCTATCAGTTTAATAAATCTCCCATCTATGCTTATTTTCTTAAGTGTTTTTTTCTGAAAAGGATGCTAAATTTTGTTGAATGCTTTCTCTGTGTCTATTGAGAGGATAATATGATCTTTGTGTTTGCTTCTATTAATGTGGTGAGTTACATGTATGGATTTATATATATTGAACCAACCTTATATCTGTGGGTAAAGCCCACCTGATCATGGTATATATATTTTTAATGTAGTTCTATTATATTTGCTAAGATTTTATTGAGTATTTTTGCCTTGATCAATAATGATCAACCCCTGATCAATATTCATTAATGATATTGATCTGTAGTTTATCTTTTTTGGGGGGTCCTTGCCTGGTTTTGAAGTCAGGGTGGTACTTGCTTCATAGAACATATTGGGAAGGATTCCTTTCTTCTCTATATTTTGGAATAGCTTCTGTAATATAGGTATGAGCTCCTCTTTGAAGATTTGGTAGAATTTTGGTATAAAATCATCTAGTCCAGATTTTTTTTTTTGAAGAGTTTTTATTGTTGTTGAAATTTTGGTGCTTGATATTGGTCTGTTCAAAATTTCTAGTTCTTTCTGTTTGAGTTTAGGGAGGTGGTATGATTCTAGGTATTGGTCCATTTCCTCCACATTTTTGAATTTGTGGACATAGAGTTTTTTGTAGTAATCACTGATGATCTTTTGTATATCTGTGGCATCCATTGTTATTTACCCTCTTTTTATTTATGATTGAATTTATTAGAGATATTACTTTTCTGTTTCTAGTTAATCTGGCCAACAGTTTATCAATTTGATTAATCTTTTCAAAGAACTAACTTTTGGTTTTGCTGATCTTCCAAATAGTTCCTATGTTCTCAATTTCATTTAATTCTCACCTCATTTCAGTTATTTCTTTTATTCTGCTAGGTTTGGGATTGTATTGGTTTTCCATTGACATCTCCTGGAGATGGTTAATCAGGTTGTTGAATTGTGCTCTGTTTTTTGAATGTGGGCAATTAATGCAATAAATTTCCCTCTTTGGACTGGCTTTGCATTTCCCACAGGTTGTGGTAGCTTTTGACTTTTGTCACTTTGTTCAAGAAACCCAGTGATTCCCATATTTATCTCCTGCTTGACCCAGCTGTTGTTCAGCATAAGGTTATTTAGTTTCCATGACTTTATGTGGGGATGAAGATTTTCCATGATGGTACAAAAAGGTACAATGTATGATATCTCTTGTTTTAAATTTATTAAGATTTGATTTGTACCCTAAGTTATGATAATTTTAGAGGATAATCCATGGGCTGAAAAGAAGAACATATACTTAACTTTATTGGAGTGGAATATTCTGTATATATCTTTTGAGTCTATTTGTTCTAAATTCATTGCTTCTTTGTTTAGCTTCTGCTTGGAGGATCTGTCCAGACCTGTCAGAGGAATGTTGAAGTCCCTGGTTTTTATGGTGTTACAGGATATCATGTTATTCAGATTGGTAAGGGTTAATTTTACATATATAGTAGGTAGCATTGAAATTGGGTGCATAGATATTTAGGATTGAAACATCTTCCTTTTGTATTATTCCCTTGACCAATTAATAGTGTCTGTCTTTATCTTTATTTTTGTTTGTTTAAATCCAATTATATCTGAAATAAGAATGCAACCCCTGATTCTTTAGATTTCCATTTGCCTGTAATATTGTTTTCCTCCATTTGCCTATAATATTGTTTTCCAAGCTTTCACCTTGAGTCTTGTTTACCCTTAAAGCAGTGTTTGTGAACTTTTTTAATTTATAGCACTCTTGAACCTATAGTTAAACTTCTGCAGTACATTTATATTATGTTGATCAAAAATTAAAGGAAAAGAATATACTTACTGTGCTTTGAACTTCTTTTGAAAATACTTTAATTAATGATTTCTAAAAATTTTCATGGCACACCTAAGATTCTTTCATGACACACCAGTGGGGCACAGCATACTGGTTGAAGATCACTGCCTTAGAGGTTACATGTGTTTCCTGAAGATAGCATATAGTTGGCTTGTGCTTTTTAATACATTCGGCCAGACTGTGCTTCCTCAGTGGGGAATTCCATTCATTCACATTTTTTGAGAGAATTGATAAGTATGGTGGAGTTCTGTTCATCTTATTTTGTAAATATCTGTTGCTTAGTTTTATCTGTTGTGCTGTTGTGAAAACTAGCCTTTGTCCTTTAGTTTCAGGGTATCTTTACTTTCCTGGTGGTTCACTCTGATGGTCAGTGTGAAGAAAGGGTCGGATCTGTGCATTTCCTGTAGAGCTGGTCTTGTTGTGAAAATTTTCCTTAATGTTTGTATGTCAGTAAAATATTTGATTTCTCCATTTCATAAGAAACTTAGTTTATCAGGATTTAGAATACTGGCTAAAAACTGTTTTGTTTAAGAAGGTTAAAAGTAGGTGACCACTCTCTTAAAGTCCACTGTCACCCTGATATTTTTCCCCTTGTAGATAAGAAGTTGCTGACACTTGGCTGCTTGAAGAATTTTCTCTTTCATTTTAACTTTAGTTAACTTAAGTACAACTAGGAGATGCTTTATTAGAATTAACAAATTAGAATTAACCCATGCTAGGATTCTGAAACTATCTAGTATCTGAATTTCTAGGTCTCTTACAATGCTTGGGAAATTCTCCACCATGATGTCTTGATGTAGATTGTCCATATTTTAGGACTCTACTCCTTCAGTAATCGCTATGATTCAAATATTTGTGCACTTGGTGTAGTCTTGTATCTCTCCCAAAGAATTTCCTGCTTTTATTCTATTCTTTAAATGATTGGGTTAGTTCAAAAGTCTTGTCTTCAATTTCCAAGATTCTTTTTTCTCCATATTCTACTCTGTTGCTGAGAGTCTTTTTTAAACCCTTAAGCTCTGCTACATTCTTTTAAATTATATCCAGATCCTTGCTGACTTTGTCTTCAATTTTACTTATTTCTTGAAACAGTTTATAGACATCCTTTTGGATTTCCTTTTCCACCTTCTCCTCAATTTTGTTCATTTTATTTGTCATCCATATTCTGAATTCTATTTCTGTCATTTCAACAATTTCAGTCTTATCTCTCTTGTAATTTCTCAGGGGAGTTGATTTTCTCTGAGTTTTTATGTTTCCAGGGTTCTTCTGCTGATTCCTCCCCATGTAATTTTCAGTTTATGTAAATAAAAAAGCTCAAATGTTAGATTATCCCTAAATTGTTATTGAATCATAGTCTAGTTGGGGTTACTTAGGGAACACTCAGGAGAACTATTTGAAAATTAAAACTAGTTGGCAGAAATCAGATCTGAAGCCCCCAGGATATGGAGCTTGTCTCTCTTCTTCACCACTGACTATTCAAATGGGCTGTTGCTTATACCTGTGGCCCTTTCCACACAACCTTCCCAAGGTCCCCTAGGGAGCTACAGTATGTGAAAGTTCCTAGAACCAGCCTTGATTTCTCCAAGCTAAGTGGAATAGGGCTAGGGACAGGACCTCCAGGTAACACCCCTAGGTTGGGGATATATCCTGGATAGCAAGCTGAATAGTTCCTGAGCCAACAATTTCAAGAAGTTGTAGTTTTCTCCATAGCTCCTACCACAGTGGATTTGAAATGCCATAGCTTTTGCCTACGGTTGGGGAGCAAGATCTGCTACTCGCTATCTGCTTCTTGGGCTTTCCCAGAGCAGGATCACCCTCTCCAAGTCAGCAGGAGAGGTTCTGGAGGCCAAACATCCTAGCAGGGCTGCTGGGTATAAATTTTAGACAGAGCCACTTCAGAGGGCAGGAAAAATCCCCTCCTCCAGCAGGAGGAAGACTAAGGAGATACCCTGCTTCACCAAATTTAGCATAGTTGAGCCACAATTTTGGGATCCACTGAGTTCATAGGCTACACAATTTAAAGGTCTCTAAAGATTCCACCAGAACATTGGTGGGGGCAGGTCTTGTCTCCCTTTCTTCCAGTGGCCTGCTAAGGATCCCACTGGTTGTTTGTGACAAAGCAAGTGGCCTCTGTAATCCTTACTTCCTTGGTTGCCAAGAGGGCTGGGTAGGGACCAAAGCTCTTTTGCCATTCTAGTGCCTGTGGGTTGGGCAGCCCCCCAGCCTGTCTGGGTTGGGCTAGTGCCCTGACTGCCCACTCTGGGAAGTAGGCCTCTGTAGTGGGCAGTGGGCCAGGAAACCAAAGAAAGAGGGATATGAGCAGTGGCCACAAGGTGGTTGGAACCAAGATTGCCCACTATTCTTCCAAGCAGGTTGGGGACCCATAGGAGGATATTCCTACATGTAGAAAAACAGGGACTTATCATCATTCATGGTGCTCTTCCATGGGGTGAGAGATCCTTTGTGTCTCTGCTCACAGAGAGCCCTCCAGGTGGGGGAGGGGTCCCTCTTACCTTCTATTTGGCTCCAGGCTCTTCCAGCCTGGTTCTCTCCATAACTATCCTCTGTTCTATTCCTTTCTCTTTCTCATCTTCCTCCTCACAGTTTGTCTCAGTGGGATTATTGATTGCTTTGATTGATACCCAATCAAGGGTACTTTCGACTACTTTCGACTACTCTGAGTTCACTTCAGTACAGTTTTCCTCCTTCTGGATGGGAGCTTCTGGTGAAAGCTGTCACTCATCTGCCATTTGTCCCCACTTTGTTAACATTTTTGGTCAAACTAGTTAGTCTAATGTGTCATCAAAGTGGTAATAAGAAACTCCTGGATCTTTGCCCTTCACTCTTCTCTGTGGAGGATTTACATTGAATTTTATAATTGGATGTCATGATTGGTTCTCAGAATGATTGTATCAGTCTTGGCATGAAGATTTGGTCTTAAAAAATTAGCTCACTATTCCAAAAATATTACACTGTGTCACAATATTAATTCTGGTACGAATAATTTTGAAGTATTTATGGAAATAATTAAACTGTGTTACAAGACTCTTCTTAAAATTTCCATATTACACTGATGTTTTGAAAAATGAATTGGAATTTATTTTTTTATTTTCTTATTTTTTTGAGACAGAGACTCAAGCTGTCACCCTGGATAGAGTGCCGTGACATTACAGCCCACAGCAACCTCCAATTCCTGGGCTCAAGCGGTTCTCCTGCCTCTGCCTCCCAAGTAGCTGGGACCACAGGCGCCCGCCACAATGCCAGGCCATTTTTGGTTGCAGCCATCATTGTTGTTTGGCGGGCCTGGGCTGGATTTGAACCTGCCAGCTCAGGTGTACATGGCTGGCACCTTAGCCCGTTGAGCCACAGGTGCCGAGCCAATGAATTGGAATTTAAATGTGGGTTGCAAGATGGGCATAGTGACTCATGCCTGTAATTCCAGCACTCTGGGAGGCCAAGGCAGGTAAACTGCCTGAGCTTACAAGTTCTAGACCAGCCTGAGCAAAATCAAGACCCTCTCTCTAAAAATAGTGGGGTGTTGTGGTAGGCGCCTATGGTCCTAGCTCCTTGGGAGGCTGAGGCAAGAGAATTGCTTGAGCACAAGAGTCTGAGGTGCTATGAGCCATTATGATGCCATGACACTCTACTGAGGGTGACAAAGTGAGACTCTGTCTCAAAAAAGAAAAATGTGGTTTGTTTATTTTTGAATAAGCAATGACTGAGATATGATCTTTATCCCTTCCCCATCAATAGTCAATACTGACCTATTTCCAGAAGCTTCAATTTTGAATAAATTTCTCGCACTTTGGAAAAAAAAGTTTCCAAAGTATAGCAAGAGCCTGTGTCTCAGGTTCTTTCCTGACCTCTCTACTGGCTCCTTTGGGATTGTTAGGGGTGTCCAGCTGCTGCTGTAACTGGAACAGCAGAAGAGGGAAAATGGGTCATTACAGTCACCTACTCACTGCTGCATTGTTGGTCTTGCCAATGGCTTCAGCTCATGTCTCTACTTTCTCTGATGCCAGTGTAAATATGAGCCTTTTGGAGTCCCACTTTTGAGCCTATATCCTCAGCACAGTGCTGTGAACCCAGACTCCACACCAGTTAGTAGCACAGGTCTTGTTCTAGCACTAAACTTGTCAGACAACTGTGCTATCCCCATGGCTTTTCTTAGTTGGTCTTTCACTTAACCATTAAAAACAACTGTGGTGCAACCTGCTTTTGGATAAAAATATAATCACAACCCTAAAGTAACTGCTATAGCAGTAAGTTGTACCACAGTAATAGTGGGATAGGATAAAATTATATTACCTTTAGGTAAGTGCTCACTTTTCCTTCTCTCTTCTATTCTTTATGATCTACACAGTCACCAACGACCATTTTTTTAGTTTTTTTTTCAACAATATTTATTAAAGTTCTGTGCACCAGCTTTTTGAATTAAAATCATACTTACTGAATAAACGAATCTATGGGGTATATTTTCCAATTGTTTCTTTGTTGTTCCAGGACCTGGCATAATTCTTGGTACTTAATAGATACATAATCTTTGCCAATACTTGAATATACAGGATAGGCTTGAGCTACATCTTACCTGTGGGTCCCTTGGAGAAACTATGTAGCTCCTACTTCATTTTTAACTTCAGTTTTAGGGAGGAAAATAAATAGTTTCATAAAATACCTGAGAGGTCATCCTCAGAGCACTTAGTTTCTTTGAGACATTCTCCAGGGAGGACAATCACAGGAAAAAACCTTTAAGTCCCATTCCATGACCTCTAAAGCTATTTTTGTTTGTTTTTTAAAATCTGCCTCTAAAGTTACACAGGAGCACAGCCATAAGGGAGGACCACAAAATCCCATTATTTCCATGGTATGCAAATCAACAATACCTAGGGGAAAATATATAATATAAAATAAAAGGCTAATTTTAAAGTTTTTCTATGAATTTGAGAAGTCCAGATTAAGAGAATAACAATCAAAGTTAGAAACTGGAAATCATATGGCAAATTTCAAATATATATAGGTAAATTACTGTTTTAGTTTTTATTTCAATAGCAGTTTCCTTGCTGTCCTTCATTACAAAATTGCTGAGATAAACATCTTACCATCATACCATATAATTTTGTGGTGCATGTACGCATGGAATTACTTTAATATTATTATTACTAACAATGAGCACAATATAAGTTTGCATATACATAGTAGTTTATGTTTTATTAGTTATAAAGGTTAGCAATGTACCAGCACTCAAAACAATTTCTCTCTTACAGATGAGGGAGCTGAATCATGTAAAGGTTAACTTACTGGATTTTTTTTTTCAGGGAAAAATTAACTAAAATTGTCATTCAGAGTTGTGTTTTCTGTTATATGAAAAGTGGTTGTCAATGAGATACTCAAGGTCAAGGTTGATATCTGGCTTTATCTTCTTTTAAGAAAGAATTTAATGACTTCATTAAAATCTAAGAATATATAAAGGCAGCAATACCATCACTCCGTTAACAGAGATTTACTTATCACATTTTCAAACAAGGGAATTCATCAAGTTACAAATTCTTTCAGAATTGTCCCATATTCAAAGAACATGAGGACCATATCACCCATCATGCCCTTGATGAAAATTCTGACAACTTATTTCACATGTGGCTGAAAGACAGCTGCTGTATATCTTAGCTAGCTCAGGGGATAGCTGCTGACCAGAGTTAAGGATTTCCTCTTTTTTAGAGAATGAAGATGCTTACGGCATCCTGGCATGTCTACTCTGAGTTAAGTTTTCATACTCCCAAGTTAACACGTCTAGATGTCCTTAAGGCTATTTATCCTTCCAGGTATCCTTAAGGCTGAGAACTGGCCTTTAGAGTAGATTCAGCTCCCATAGTAGCTCTAGACTCAAGGCAATTTGAGAGAAAAATCAGAATCAAGCACAGGAAGACAGTGACTAAGACATTGACAGACAACAACGCACACATACATGCAAAAACACACACACAAGCATGCACCCCATGTGCACGAACACACAGGTAGGTGCACACGAAATGGATGGAGAGAAAAGCATGGGCCATGGCAGGGATTTTTTTATTTTTATTTATTTATTTTTCTTAAAGCAGTTTTTGGCCAGGGTTGGGTTTGAACCCACCACCTCTGGTATATGGGGCCAGCGCCCTACTCCTTTGAGCCACAGGCACCACTCAGGATTTTTTTTTATTTTTAATAAAGTACTAAGTTATTTGAAGAAATATAGCATGATTTGAATAAAACAATCTTAACTCAAAAATTGAGTACTTGAAATATTTTTCTCTCCCTGAATCCCGCTTATGCAAGCATTTCTGAATATGTGTTGTGTGGAACAATAGCTCCATCCGCCCACCGTGCCCCCCCCCCCCCGGCTTTCTGAGAATTTGGTAATCATACAACTGAGGGAATTATTGGATTGAATGAAGATAAATAATCATCCCTAGTTCAGGGCTTAAATACAATTGAAAATCTGCAAGGGAAGTATTTAAGATGCAGATTTTTCTACATTTATCTCACTATAGAAATTTTTTCAGTTAGTAGCATCTTATACATAATACCAGTGTCCTCAAAAACACCCTTAGGAAGCCCTGACCTCCATCATTTAACTACGCATTAGGCATTGAGACACCTTCTCATCTTGTGCGAGGCTTACATTTGAATACCCTGAAAGGGAGTTTTAACTGGATACATTTGTGGCTGTGTAAATAGCACGATGGCAGTTGGTTACCATCATGTTTGTTCAGAACAGACTACCAGGCGTCCAATGAGTTGTTTAGAACCAAGATAACTTAAGTTACTAGTTTACCAACTTTCTGAAGCAGAAGCAGACATTTTATTGAAGCGTTTTCCTCTATAGACATTCAATACGTAAAATAGAGTAGGCAGGCTGATTTAATTGATTTAAGGGTATGGTGGTAATAGAACCTTTTGTCTTATCCTCTGATTACTACAAAGGTCTGTGATTTGTATTCTGAATGGTAGCAATGAGAAGAAAATTGCATGACATCATCCTCAACAAGCATTTGTTGAACTCCTAACACTGTAATATTCTGAACATGTTTTTATTTTGGTTAATAAAGCACTAAAGAACAGTGGTTATCTTCATACAACATCTGAATTTTGTTTGGAATAAACAGTTTTTATGCTATGGCAAGGGTTCAAGAATTATAGAGTGTTTATATCCTTCGGCTTTCTTGCATTGAATTTTTGAAGATTCCAACAAAAGTGAGATTTTTCTTATAATTCATTCCCTAAAAATTTTTTTTAAAAAAAGATTTCAAGTGCACAGCAAAAAGAGAATAACAACTTTCAAAACAACTGCATTGGTTTTCTGTTGCTATTGTAACAGATATCAATTTAAAATAATGCAAATATCTTACCTATTGATTAGAAGTCTCACATGGGCCTCGGTGGGCTGATTTTCCAAACTTGGGCAAAGCTGCTTTTCTTTCAGCTCCAGGGAAGGATTTGCTTCCTTGCCAACATTCCTTGACTCACTCGTGTACTTCTTTCTCCAGGTATCTCTTTGACCACACCTGAATTGCCCTTTCTCTCCCCATCTGCGATTCTGTCAAAGTGGCCTTCTGTTTTGTCCCTCACACTTGCACCAACTGTTCTGATACTTGACACACTCTCTATTTTCATATGACTGACTTCTTGTCATCATTCACAATTTTCAGTGTAAATTTCAATGTTCTCAGAGAGGCTTTACTTACTTTAAAAAAGGCAGCTGTTTATTCACCTGACAACACAACAAATTTTCATTCTTTTCACTGTGTTGTACTCATCCATATCTACTCATTTGTTGTTTATCTTAAAGACATTTATATATTATCTTTTCCCTTACCTTCATACAATATATGGTGCCATGGATGGAGGGTCTTGCTGTTTCCTTTCATATCCCTTCCCTGATGCATACCAGATACACAGTGAATATTTACTCGGTGGATAAATTTTTCATCAGCAGAGGTTAAAAAGTTGCTCGGATTTAGACTGGTATTTCACAAAACGTTGTTTACATAAATTTGAGGACTAATAATATTGGAGGAATTCCAGTAAAGTTATCTGCTTTTAAGTGTCATAATTTTCTTTGACATTTTCTTTTCATTTACTGATCTGTATGAGGCACCTTTGATTTTTGGTCCTGGCTATTAAAACAAATGATTCATGCAAGTCTCCATGAGTTATGGCAATGTGTTGAAATTGATTTTAAGGCTGACGTAGTTACTATATGTTGATAATCTATTAAATAATCAACCAGAGATTCACTGAAGGGTCAAATTCATGAGATTCCTTTATGTTTTATTTGATACAGGTATAAAAGGGGTTTTTAGGCTAGGGATATCACATTTACCTATTTATACATACATATATTTTGTCTGTCCCATATCTGCAGAAAAGGTAAATTACATTTAGGAGAAAAATATCATGTCATCGCTTGTATTTTGTTGTGTTGCATGTTGCTTTTATCTTTAATTTTGTTAATTCACATTATTTACTTCTCATTTATTTACTCAAATGTGAAGTAAATACTTCACATTTATTTACTCAATGACAATGCCTGAGCTATGTCACTAAAGTTCAATTTAGTGTTTAATTATGGATTTGTGATGATAATCAGAATCACTGATAAGCAAACTAACTTATTTTCATACTATGCTGAATTGCAATTGTCAGACATTTACTTATTTTTTTGAAAATCCAGTAGCATTTTAAAATGACCTCAGTTTGATAACCTTTTATTGCCACCAAGAGTATGCTGTGACATTGATTCCAGAAAGTATTGAGTAACTTACTTTAAGATGCTGACAATAAATATGTACCAGTTACTGAAAACACTGGAAGCAGATGAAAGCCCCAGAAACTGAGCGAGCATATTTGGGCAACTATAACCCGACTTATTATCAAACCTGAAATCGAGATTGGCACATACTAAAAAAATGTTGTTCACTCTATCTGGTGTGCTAGCATGTTTCAAAAAATTTCCTAACCAATCACTAGGGCAGGAACAGCTCACTTCTAGGCCCATTCTCTTTTTGCTTCTGGGATACATGTCTGTGACTTGACCCTGACACTGCTGTGCTTGCTTAGAACATGAGGCAAACCCCACGTGAGGGCTTCTGTCCTCCATTGCACCCTGGCTCCTGATGTCCTGCCAGATTTTGCTAAAGAGTTTAGGGTTCAGCAAGGCTGGGCAGGTGCACCAGACACATTAGAGCAAATGTGTAACAGCATGGAGCATTTCTGCTCGGCCTATTGGGTTTGACAGGCCAAAATAGCCCTGGAGGAATAGCAGTGCCTTTTGAAGTAGCTGAGATGCTTCCCTGATGTCACTGCTCTGAGTTTTAGATCAATGCCTGGAAGAAGAATCAGAACATGTGAGGGGAGTCGTCGAGGGGAAAGGTGGTGGAAAGGTTGCAGCAGTGAAGCACCCAAGCCCAGGGTAAAGACGCGGTGAGATGTGGAAGCAGGAAAAACAAAGGCCTGAGTCATCAGAGGCCTAATTGACAATGGCACAGCTGTGACAACAATTTGCCGGCGGCCTGGCCTGTTTGATGAAAGGGCCTCTGCTTTCCTTGGAACCCTAGAGTTACAGTGGCTCATAGGCAGGCATCACTCGTGTTTCCAGCTGGCTCAGCCTCATAAATACCTAAACTCACAGATGACATTTTTAATGCTCTGCAATTGCTATTCTGCATTTATATTTGTTGCAATTCAAAATTTCCATTAGTGCATCTATCATTGATAAATTTGTCAGTGTTCAGGAATACAGTCCATCATGCTACATCAATTTCACTTCACAAGCTATTAGTGTACTATAAAGCAGCTTAAAATATCATGTGGATATATTTGATTACAAAGGTGCCAGAGTCAGTCAGAAATGCAAGAGGACCCAAATTCTTAATTTATTTATTGAAAAGATGAACAGCCTTGGTGCACAGTGAATGTGTTAATATAACAGGTGTATCTTTCTCACTTTCAAATAGACACGGGAAAGAACAAATTTAAGCAATCTATTTTGACTCCATTTAAAGCACAGCAGACTTACAATATTTGGTTGACACTTGACATGTTTATTCTTTTAGCAGACTCATAATCATATTTTAATATTTTCTGCATTCAATTAGCAGCTCTGTTCAAGAGACAATGATGGCATATGAGTCCAGGAGTGAGGACCAGCTATGGATTCCTGCAATAGGGTGAATAAAAATGTTAAAACCTTGGTAAATAAAACACAGATCTTCAGTACATGACTTAAGATGTTCCCGGATACCGTAATGATTTCAGTTGAAAAATAAACAAAAACAAAGACACCTGTGATACAAAATTTGAAATTGTATAGGAATTAACAGTGCTACGAGTATGGACTGCATTGTTTCATTCTGGAGTTAGAATCTGGCAAATCGCTATTTGTGTCCATGTACTTCAAAAGCAGAACGAGATCAGAACAACTGGACCTATTTAAACATTTCTGGTCATCAACAATTGCTCCAGCCATTTGAAAAAATCTCATTGATTCAGTCATAAAGTATAACGGAAGTCCTCTTATGTACTTAACAAAAGTCTGTTTCCGAAGTATTATGGAATTTTCCAGTGAAAATTATTTTTCTGGAGGGATTATTAACAGCATACATAGACATGCCTTTGAAACCTTACTTGAGTTATTTTTCAAATGAGTGTCATCGGGCAACGTGATAATTTCTTTAAACCTCAGTTTTCCACGTATTTAGTGAGGATAATAAGACCCCAATCTATAGGGTTGTTCTTAAAGTTAAATTAGCTGTAAATCATGGTGTATCCACCTAATGAAATACAGGCAGCTATTAGATTAAAATGATTAGCAAGAACTAGTTAGATTAAAACATTTTAAGAGCAGAGTATTATACACGTAATATACAAGCATGATACATTATACACATGGAAAAATTTTTGGTGGGATATACAAAACATGAAAATCTGCAATGTCCCTGGGACAGAAGGGTGAAATTCACTTTTCATATTCAACATCCTTTTCAACTATTCAGTGCCTTGCTGTTTGTTCACATCACTTTTATGATAGAATTAATAGTCTAAGTTTTAAAAGAGTATAATTTCTTAAGATTAACGCACTGTCTGGCACATGACTAGAGCTCCATCAATGTTGGCTGTTTCTATAATTCCAATAACAAATGCTCCTTTCTCCAGGAAATGTGACAGACATCTTTGCTGCTGCTCCAATAAGTAACGTTAAGTTTGATTCTGATGTTAAATAAGAGGGCTGCCCAGGGCCAGATGGGTGGAGAAAGCCCGTTTGAGACATGCCTCCGGCTGTGGGTGCACCAGGAGGAAGGGCTGCTCAGAGATGCTGCTGGCCAGTGGGGGTGTCTTCCTAGAGTGCACAGCGCGAGGGAGGCATTACCCCCCCACCGTCGGCCACTGCACCCCGGAACCTTGGTGTGTGGGCAGGGTTTCTCTTTTAAGGGAGATCTGAGAAGTCGCAGCGCAGGCAGGGAAATGACTGAGACAGTGAAGGCAGAGTCCTTCTCAGCCCGGTAGCTAAAGGGACGGAGGGGCTGAGGGACTGAGGTGAAGGGGGCCCCCGTGACGACAGTTCAAGGGCTGCCACGCAGAAGAGAGATTCAACTTAATCTGTGTTAGCTCCTGAGGGCAGAACTGGGACCACTGGGTAGCAGTTAAAAGGAGACATATTTCAGCTTGGGGCCTCTGCTAAAACCCAGCATGTCATGATTTATAACGACAAATGCCACCCTAGGCAAGGATAGACTTCTCTGTTAAATTCCGAAGATGAAATGCACCACAGCATCCGGATTCCTGCAAGGATCATGTCCCAAACCTAAACTAAATAAATAATCCCCGCAGCTGCAGCGTCACAAAGGTTAGAACCCCATGGTGGGTGCACCTGGCGCGCCAGCCGGGTCCTAGGGGCCACGTCCTCGCTGCCCCACCTGCAGCGGACAAAACTCGACATCCTCGTCCGCTCCTCTTCAGACCTCTCAGCCCTCGGCCCTTCACTGTGGCGTCACAGCCTCGGAGTTTGGAGGAATGGCACACCGCTCTGCTTTGACACTGGACAGTGTCCCTGTCTCCACGTCTCCCGGTTCTCCCCTCTGGGCCCTTGTGGACCTGCGTTCCTGTTTCTGCTGCTGCGTTGAGCTTCTGCCTTGCAGCCTTGGTTGAGCACTACCTGTTCCTGCTCACCGAAACATGAAGAGAGTCTTTGAGGATCTGAGTGCAATGTGTCATTGTATGTGCCCTCGAAGAGAATAAACCTCAGCAGAGCGAATTGTACCCGCTTCATGCAGAGAAAATGGAGTCAGATGTTTATCATCAAGTTGCCCATTGCCTCTGTCCAGCCCTTGGTTTCTCCAGAGATCTTCTATCTCTAATGGTTGTACGCAACAGAAAGGTACGAAGTACACAGTCGGAAGAGGATTTCAGATGACGACGTGTGTCACCCTCAGTCCCTGGTTGAGGAAACCTGCAGTACCCTTGGATGGTACTCCTCCAAGTTTATGGGGCTGGCATTACGGACGCTTTTAGATTTTCCAGGGTCATATTCCAATTTTTTGCACTCGTAGCTTTATAGGAACTGACCAGTGCAGTCTTTAATGCTGGAGCAGAGTTCGGGGTCCCCCAGCATGCCGGGCATCACCCTCCGGTTTCGGGAACTCATTTCCAGGGCAGGAAGTACCAGCTGGGGCTCCAGAGGACTCGGCGGGGATGTGGGGCCAGGCTTACCAGGGGTGCTCAAGCTACTCCCCAAGTATTTCTGAGCCCTTCAGATGTGTCACGTGCACTGTTGAGGCAGTGGGGTCTTACTGTGATGCCAGGGGGCTTTTCAACATTTCTCTCTCAGGCTTCTGGTGCCCTGTTCAAAAGTGTACCTGAGTGTTAAAAATAATGAATGCAGGTTTCCTGACACATGAAACAGGGCAGGAGGGTACCCTCGGGATCAAAGAGTGGGCCCTGGGAGTCAGGATCAATGTTAAAGTGAACTCTATAAAATGTTTGCCCTAGATTTCCAAAAATACTGCTTAGATCTGAAAATCTAGCACATTAAAAACACTCTGTATCTGTGAGAAATATTAGTTGTTTTTTTAAACTCCCACATACTACTTAAGGATCAAAAGCAGCAACACCTATACTGACGGGAGGGGAAGACATCCCTTCAGAAACTCACCCTCGTTCTTCAGATTGTTTTAACAATCTTACAGGAGCTTGTCCCTACCCTCTTTAGCTCAATTTAGGAAACTATTGTTCTTAGGCGTCTGCTCTGTGCCAGGCACAGACTAGATGAATCCGTGTAGACGAGGAGTGGAAAATCTTCAGACACTTAGCACAAGTAGAATTTTCACAACTTATTTGATGTTTGAGGTGTTCATCCTCCTGAGCTCTGATTTCATGAAGGCAGGAATCTCTTCTTCTTGTTCCACAACAAGACAACACCCGGCAGAGTGACTAACACATGATAAAGCTCAAAAAAAAGTATGCCAAATGAATGAACTGATAGAGGAACAAATTACAATATTTCAAAGCAGAGTAATAGAAGTTCTGTAAGGAAAGTAATCACGAAGTACTAGGCTTCAAAGATAGGCCTCTTTCTATTAGGGTGGGACTTCGTGTGGGTCACTTGAGGTAACCACTAAGTATTTATGTTTCCTGTATGTACACTTGACCATGTAGAAAATGCGCACTCCACCCTTCATCTGCAAATATTCTTCAACTAACGTTTCACAACTTTTGTCCCAAACATATCTCGTGGGTGAAGGAGAGGATATGTGAATGCCAGTGCTTAATTACTTCCCCAAGTTACACCTGTCCGGAGCCTGGCCAGTTGCTGTCATCCTCTTTCCTGATGACAAGGAGAGAGAGCAATCTTGACTGGTATTTACAGATGGCAGAGCTGAGGGAATTTCAAGCCATGTGTATGAGAGCAGACCACAGGATCAGTGGAGCCCTGCAGAGAGTTCTAGTCACCGCAACAGCAACGCAGTCTGTCCTGGCCTGGGAGCTGCTGGCGGAAATCTCTTTGCTGTTAGCAATCCTACTGTGTGTTCACTCTGCAGTAGTGTGACATGGTTTCTGTAGTGTGAGCCACCCCATTTCAGATCGCTGTATGTCAGCTTATACTCCTGTTGCTACCCAAAATGACAGCTTTTCCTTCCTGTGGCCTCTGGTGGCTGCTCACAGCAGCCCCATCACTATGACCAACAGCTTTCCCTCCCCTTCCCGCTGTTTCTGCAGCATCTGTCTCTGTCAGCCCTCCTCACACTCTGAGCTTGGCAGTCCTTGGTGGCCGTGGGCTTGGCTTTGATGCCATTTGGCTTGCAGAGTGGGAAGTCGGTACTGATGACCCATTCTTGCCATTTGAAGTCACACACCGTCGTTACCGACCGATAAAATGAGCACAAGAGGTCCTGAGCTGGGTGTGACTCTCTCTGGAAGTGCCATTCTCTCCAGGGCTAGACCACTCAGGAATTTGGGGTGATTCCATTTTCTACAAGTTAATAGTTTGATCCCCTGCGCAGCAGTGCATCCTTTGAAATTGTTTCATTAGTCTGAATTACCTATAGGTGCTCTGAAGAGATGTTCCTCCTCTGATGTACGCAGACAATGTGTATTTCATTTGGCTTTATGATGAACAAGAGTGTATAAACTTCACAAACAACTTAAAATCACGGATTGATTTTCTCTCTCTAGAGATTAATCAATATATATCAGTAGTCATTGAAATTTAGATGAATAACTAATGACATGGAAGATGGCCTGATGAATTTTCAAGTGACATTTCCATGCTTTTCATCATATGTGCTCTAGCATAGTCAACTAAAATCGCATTTCACTTCCAAGCACCATTTTGACATCAAATTTAGGGAGCACACCAAATTAAGTCAGAAGCACAATGCCACTAATGTCAGTCTCTAGTAACTTTGGCTGCAGTTATATATTTTTATAAATTAAAACTTTCATTTTATAATTGCTAATGATCACTTACCGCTGAAAGCTAATTCCTGCTATAATAAGCAGTTAATACATATGATTGTTTTTGCAAAGTGACATCTTTGATTATAAAGTTCAGGACTGTATGTTTTTCCAGAGAATTTAAAATATTTCACAAACCTCTTTTTTGTCTACCTTATTCAGTGAACTGGGTGAAGTGTGCAGTTGTTTGGTGGCTGACAAATGTAATTGTTTTGTCAGTAAAGATGTATTTGGCTCTGATAATTCTAAGTGTTAAGTCAAAATGCCAGCTTTTGATTTATTTTAATGAGCTCTGCAATCTTTTAGTATCAACCTATTAATACATGTGAAATTGTGAAAAAAATCTAAATATGCAGTATTTTAATCTAAATAGTTCTTCTTTTGACCTGGTATTGAATATCTTACTTATCTCGTGTGGGCCTCTTTTTGGTTTTAAGTCCAGTGGACACTCATTTAATCTGCTCCATTTAACCAAGGCTGTAGATTTATACATGCCCTCTATTTCCTTTATAAAATGCACCAGTGCCCATAGCATATTAAATGCAAGAATTAAACTGTTATTCGCTAACACACTGCTGCACTTTTTCTGCTAACACTGGGCTGAATACTGAGGAAGAGTAAGCTATGTTTATTTCTGGACGTCTTTATGCCCATTGTAGTATTTATAATCATGCAATTTAATTTACAATCTATTTCTAGCTAAATTATTATAGGAAAAAGGGAGTGTTGTGGGTATTAAAGATAAATGAATACTTAGAAAATCTTGGTAAGGGTTTAAAATCACTAAAAACAATTTCTCAGACGAGATTGGGTACGTTCAGGTTGGAACGTATTCTTCTTAGTAAAGTATCTCAAGAATGGGGAAAAAAAAGTATCCAATGTACTCAATACTAGTATGAAATCAATATATAATCACCTACACAGTCATACAAATGGTAAAATATAACTATATTCCAGAAAGTAGAAGGAAAGAGGAGAGAGAGGGGTGGGGCGGGGGAATGTGGGAAGCGGGAGGGTATTTGGGGGAATCTCACCTAATGTGAGTGATGCATTGGCACATTTCAAAACTATTAAGAAAAGGTTATAATTTTCTTACCACAACAAATAAGTAAGTGAGGTGATGGATCTGTTAATCAGTTCAATGTAAGCATTTCACATTGTATATCAAATCAGTACACTGAACCCCTTAAAATGCATCAATGTACACAGTTATGATTTAATAAAAATGAAAACAAAAACAGAAAAAATGTCAGAAATAAGATCTGGAAATGATCCTTAACTTTTGGAAGAATTCTATACGTACATTGCCTTACAATTGGGTTAACCTCCCATTCTTTGAAACAGTTTAAACTAGAAATCATAATTATTATATTTTGACTGTGAGTTATACAAAAATGATTGTGGAAGCTTGAATTAGAAGATATAAAAATAATGTGAAAATACATATATGATATGTATATTTTGAGTAAAAATAAAGGATTTGAAGTATCCATCACTTTTATGTTTTCCCACTTGAAATCAATGTTTTTTTGTTTTGATTAATCAATCATCTATTGCTTTAGATCCTTTTGGAAAATCAGTTTCTAAGGTAGCAAGAACTGACTGGATAGGGAATTTACTTGAATAATGCTGAGCACCTGGTTTCTCTTTGAGTTCAAGAATGAATTGAACCACGATAATGGAGGGAAAAGGAAAGCTCTGGGCAGCTCAGAAGCAGGAATTCATGATTACTGTCATTTCACCACTGCTCACTTTGAGCCCTGGCACATCTTATTCTTGCTTCTAGATTTGTTGAGAAAGCAAAGCTGATCCTACCAGCTGAGATTAGTACCCTTGAATCCATAAGCCACCCTGAATGTGTATTCCAGGTGAAAGCCCTGATTTGACAGTCACGAATGAGGAAGCCATTTGTGGAAAGAAGGATGTACTTCACTCTTAGAATGGATTATGTGAGGATTAAAACTTGGAAACAAATCTTAGTGGTAAATAAATAAGGATGGGAGATTTTCTCCACCAGAATCTGGGAAGTTGCTTCCAGCGCTGAAAGAGGTCAGAAAGGACTATCAGGGTGTAATTCCTGAAGATGCAAGAGGGAAAGGGAGTCACATATGAGTGACAGCGGGGGTTTGGAGAAGTAGGGGGTGAACAGCAATAGTCTAGAAGGAGGAAATGAAGGGAAAAGAAGAAATGAAGAAGAGAGAAAGAAAGAGAGAAATATCTTGGCACCTGTCATGTGTATGGGACATCATAGAGAAAGAAACTAGAAGAGATTTCAGACACATTCAGGGCAAAGCACTGCCTAAATATCTACCTCTCCTAGTTTATGAAAATCAAATTAAACTATACTTCACACCTGTAATCCTAGCCATCTGGGAGGTCAAGGCAGAAAAGTCAGTTGAGGTTGAAGTTCAAGACCAGCCTGAGCAAGAGTGCGACCCTGTCTCTACTAAAAACAAACAAACAAAAAGTTTCGCTCAGTGTTGTGAGGTGTGTCTGTAATCCCAGGTGTTTGGGAGGCTGAGGCAGGAAGATTGCATCAGCCCAGGAGTTTGATGTTGCTTGAGCTTGGTTAAGGTCACAGTCTCTAGCCTTCACAACAGAATGAGACTGTCAAAAAAACAAAACAAAACAAAAACACTTACTTATTTGGATTGGACAAATACAAAAACAGATCTCCATAAAGTGTCAATAATTATTCATGTGTAAATGTCTATCATGTAATCCACACTGATCAAAATATTTTGGATTTAGCATTGCTTTTGAAATCATTCATGATCTCTGCTCAGACTGACATGAAGAAAAGAGGTAAAACTAAACACCTTCAAGGCAAAGGAAAGATTAGAAACTCAGGCTCTACCTTTTTCTTCCCCAATTAATACGTCTATAGACTAGTAGTTCTAAGACTTAGTTTTCTGACTCATAAAATGTGATTGATTGCTATAAGCATCAAATAACATGATGTATACAGATATGTACAGCACAAGAGAAAACGTTCCAGTGTGAAGCTAGGAACAGCTTACTGTCCTACAGAGGTAGAATAAAATAAATGTCCATAAATATTATTGATAAAAGAATGAACATTGTACTCTCCTCTCCTTTATTATTTCTTTTGGAAGATCACAACAATCACTCAAGTTGCCATTTGCATCTTCCAGAGTGCCTCCCCATACACCTCCCTAACATGATGAAATTAGGGTTCTCTTTTCCTACATGACCCTGAAAATTGCTGAGACCTTTTGTTTCTGGCTTTTATTGTTAAAGACTATGTGGAAATAAACACTAAGAACAAATAATTAATATTGGATAAGTCACCAATTCTCAAGACATATCAATACATTTTCAGGAGATTTGGTCCTGAGCTAGATGGAAGTGTACATGTGGCTAGCACGTCACCATTTCCTGTGATTTCCTTTCTAACTTTAGAAGGTATTGGGATGTTATTATACCTTTAGTACTTTATTTTTTTATTTTTTTTTATTGTCTTTATTATTAAATCATAGCTATGTACAATAGTTCAATCAAGGGGTACAATGTGCTGGTTTCATTCCTTCTTTCTGGACTTGTCTCTTCTAAAGATCTCAATAAAAATTTTCCAGTTCTTGAAGAGAAGAACCTGGCTTGAGGAATTCCCAACTTGCTGTCCCAGCATTCCTTTAGTCTCTAGTGCAAAACCTTCTCACTATGGAGGGGGATCTGAACATCACATTAGGACAAAACTAAGACATCCCCGTGCACTCAGAGTCAAGCAGACCATTTTCAAGTTAATCAAATTATTGGCAAGTACCTGCAACTTTAACATCCCCTTGTTTCTCACAGAAAAAAAATACGTTAGGTATTTTCTGGCAGATATAATTTGGGTCTCCTGCACACAGCAGATGAAAAGAAGCATGGATGAGTTGGTTTATACTGCACTCTATATTGCAAAAAAATTACAGCTTTCCATAAAACTTAACTCATAAAATGACATCCAATATAAATTATTTCTTTCTGGAGAGATTCCCATGGAATGCCTGTAGTTTTAAAATAGTACTCATTGTTTATTGAGCTACTTTAAAAAACCAAAAGTGATTAAGTTTATGTTTTCTTAAAGAAGGAAAAGTTAGTTTTTAATCTACACATGTTCCCTCTATGAGATTATGTTCCTACTGAGAAATGGGACAAAACAGGAAATACTTTATGATTTTTAAAGTGAGAGGGGGAATATAATCATCACTTCTCTTTTGCGTATCATTTTTCAAGTTTTGCCAGCCTTTTATCCCCTCCTGACGGGGCACTTCTTAACTTTCATCATATGCAGTTTTACAAATGGATATTAACAGAAGAAAACTTACATAAATTATTTAGGAAATCCAAATGCTTTAAGCATTATTGTGAAAAGTAATATATCAACATTATGATTGTCATCTTTTGTGGATAAAAATCCAACATTTACTTACTTACTGTGGGGAAAAAAAGGAAGCAAGTCCCTATGCCAACTTTACTGAAAAAATTGTATACATGTGTATATTTCTAATAAAGTAAATTTTTATGAAATATTACATCTCTAAATGTTGTATGTGTGAATCATATTTAAAGACTATTTAATTCCTCCATAGTAATTCCTTCCATTTAAATTTAAATCATTTGAGCCACAATTACTCAAGTGCTTTTAAGCAGTAAATCTCTATACAAGTAGGCAGTATTACTATTACTTCTATGGTTTATGTATACCCCTATGCACTGCTTTTTGCATGCTATGCAAGTTTTTATTTTTGAAAATCATTGACAACCCAAAGAAGTTTCCAAATACCACCAATTATGAATTTTACAAGCACTCAGAGAGAATAACTTAGAATTTTTGAATAATAAAAAATGAAATTAATCTCTCTTTGTGCAAGCTCCAAGTATGCTATGAATGCAATGTGATCTTGGTATTTGCTTATCATAGGAATGCACTAAAATATTGCAGAAAAGGCCACAGAGCATGACAAACTCCATTTTACTATTTCAATTTCTTTTGTCTATGAATTCCACATTCTTTTCTCTTCTGTTAGTCTTATTAAGACTTCAACAATGAGATAAATGTCTTTGGTCTAGGATTCAGTAAAAAGTGGTAGAATTTCAGCATGAATGAGGCTTCATTCTATAGAAGATATTGTGCATTTTTGATGTTTTCAGATCTTATTAGGAAAGTCTAACTCAACAAATAATTTTCTTACTCGGTGATTATTTTCTTATGTACGCCTGTTGAATATTAATTCAAGAGATACTGATTGAATTCCTGCACATGCTTCTGATGTGGTCCTTTCAAATGGCTTTTTCTAGCCTTTTTTCCTGGGCTTATTCTTGTAGTCTGTTCTTGTCTTACTCAGGTCAAAATTTAAAGTCTCAGTAAAGAGACTTCAGTTAGCCAACTTAAGTAAAGAGCCGTAATGTAATAGCAAGAGGAAAGTTTGGAAAAGAAGGCAGCTGCAGGAACCCTTGATTTTCGCATGGGTAAAATAGATACCTGGGTTTGTTTCCCAACGACTGCATTCATGAGGGAAAAGGCAATCCCTAAAAGTAAGGTGTGGTGTGGTAAACAAAGGGAGAGAGACAGAGACATGTATGATCAGAAGCAGATGAAAGTGTGGCAGAGCCTTGAAGAAAGGATAGACTGAAGACTGGCTTAGAAAGGGAGCCAGAGGCATTTCAGGGATGGCTGCATTTGGATTACAGATGTTCAACTGTTCATTTTCTTATAGTCTATTGAGAAAAACAAGCATGAATCAAACAATCACAGAGACGACAAAGTAGTATCAAGAACTATGAGAAGTGCTTTGAGTCCAATAAGTAAAGCCACTTAAAAAAATTATTTATTTATTTATTTGTATTAAATCATCGCTGTGTACATTAATGCAATCATGGGGTACAATGTGCTGGTTTTATATAGAAATTGAAATACTTTCATCAAACTGGTTAACATAGCCTTCACCTCATTTTCTTAGTTATTGTGCTGAGACATTTATATTCTACACTTAGCAACTGATTTAACAACCCTTGTAAAATGCACCATAGGTGTGGTCCCACCAATTACCCTCCCTCCACCCATCCTCCCCTGTCCCTCCCCTCCCCCTCCTCTTTCCCCTTCCTCAAGTCTTGGTCCAAGTTCTTAGTTTACTGTACTTTTACCTGAATTTCGCTTGGTCATTACTAGTTTTGTTATGAAATACTAACATATGTACAACGTTTCACCTTCCTCACAAAGGAACTGAAACTACTCTGAGTTTATTAATGACTCTGATGCCCTCAGAGGGAGGTTCAAAGTATTGCAAATTACGGATGCGAGAAAATTATTTTCCCCAGTCGTTTTTCAGTTCAGATTTCACTTGTGCTCTTTACTTATCATGTGATCTGGAACAAATGTTTTAATGAATATATGTATAGTATTCATATCATTGATTGTTTGATGTTTGTATTGAATGAAATAGTTTTAAAAATATTTATAGAACTAAGTATATTGCTAATTGCATTCCTACATTAAACTTAAGGAGAAAAATAGGATTCTTAAGGATTCTGGAATGCCATTTTCTAGAGCAAAATACAACCAAACCACGCAATATAAAATATATATGGACAATATATGAATGAAATCGAAACATGTGTCTTAAGAAATAGCTTTTAATATTCTTTTCTAAAAGCTAAAACCTAAAACTGTATTTTTCGAAATTTAACTGAAAGCCATGTTTATTTTTCCTAGTGTTTTGTAAGCTAAAATATGAGGAAAGTCTTTCTCCATTGTCAATAGTATCAGATTTCTTAATTTTAAAAGCTAGTGAGACCAAATAAATACATAGTTCTTTCTCAATTATCTGCACTGAGGAAGCAATGATATGGATTCTCTAAATCATGTAAGCAATGCTTACATCACTGGCTTGTCAAGTACATTTTAATTCAGGTATTTCTTATCTTTGAGATTTTACTTGTCAGCTGCATCCTTCCATTTTTGTATCAGTAGCTAACAGCTTGTTTATTTGATACATTAATAATTTGAGGGGGCAAATCCAAAAGTATCTCCCTAGTGTCCAAGCTACCCCCAAATTCCACCAAACTCATTAAAATACTTACCTGATTAAGAATTACAACTTTATTTACGAAGAAAAGAAAATTAAATTACTCATGGCCAGAAAATATTTGTCTTCCACCTTCCTGGCTACATCCAATCCTATTTCCTTTTGCTCCTCTACAAACAAACAAACAAAAAAGCTTCTTTCATTCTTTCCTAAATATTCCTAAAACTACCCAGCTTCCATTTCTTCTTATTCTGGAATTGGCTTCCTTTTTTTCCTGACTTGTTATAGCTCTACATCAGCCTTTAAAGATCAGCTTCCATAAAACCTTTATTACTAACTGAAGGGCAATGTTCTCTCTCTGAACATGTATGAGCTTTGTGGTCTGTGTGATTCATTTGGGATTTAACCATTCAGTTTTGCCTTGTGACATCTCCTTTATCAGGTTTATATTATTTTTAATTGTTCATGTTTTTCTTTTAAAAAAAAATCCCCATTTCTTTGTGTTCAATTAATTCTTCATATACTTCCCCAAAGGATGCCTATAAATATTGCTCTTATGCTTAAAACTCACTGCACCCCCAATCAAGTCTAAATCCCTTACCTTGACTTATGAAGTCACATGGGTGAATCACATTACACAGTGAGCTCTTTCCTACTTTAGGGCTGTTGTTAATACTGTTATTTCAGCCTAGAATTTTCTCTGCCTGCCTCTTCACATGGCTGGCTCCTCATTTTTTAATGTTACATCTATGCATTGTTCTCCATAATTTTGCTCTGACTTTATTATCATTATACATCTCTCTCTGGGTTCCTTATCTTATGGCCTCATTCCTTTCTTTTATATATATGGTAGTATTTTTCATTTACTCTTAAAATATACTCTTTGCCATTCTTCACTTTGCTCTCTGCCCTAGAGACTTGCCCTGTATCATTGAACTATAGATATAGATATATATCTAATCCATATCTATATGATATGATATAGAATCATATCTGTATCATTGAACTATATCAAACCCAACTCTCTGGACCAGGGTTGGGTTTGTCCAGTACAAGGGGAGATCCCGAGAGTGGGGGATGAGGACTAGGCATTTATTCTTCTGGCTCCTGGTTGTTCAGTATTGGCTTTTTCCCTATAAAGTAGTTATTGCTTCTTTCCATTTTACAGATGGAAAAACTGAACTCAGAATGGTTAAGAAATTTACACAGTTACACTATTGCTGAATGATACTGTCAGAATGTATATTTGTGTGCATTTTTTCCATTATCCTGTCTCACTTAACAATTGGACAATCACACTTGATCCAAATTTTACTTCTGAAACTAGCTGAAAGCACTACTCTGGGCTTCATTTTTCTATCTCTTTACCTCTAAATTCACTTTTTTAAACTTATATTCACAACAAAAGATGGGAAAAAAGCCCACCAGGGCATTTACAGACTTTATTATCTAATGTGTTAAAATCATGTAGAACTATAAAAAAAATCAAATGTTGTGCACATTAAGGGAAAAAAGACTAATAGCCATCTTGAAATATATTCTGAAGACAACTATAATATGATGTTATAACAGCAATAACGTACTTTCAAAAGTTATTTAAAATTAATTTTAGGCTAAGTAAAAACAAAATGTTAAAGTTATTAACAATAGTGAATTACACATATTGTCTACCAAAACGATATTGACCAAACTCTCAATGAGAGAAGAATTTTTTTAAAAATCATGCGATAAACACTTTAAGAGCAGTATTTCTGTCTTATATTTGTTAACTGGAAAAATATCGCTACTTGCACTTTGCTAATTCAGAGAACAAATGCAAAAGATAGAAGGAAAAATTTAAGCAGAATAAAAAAATCCTCAGAGGTTGTAAACCTTGGAAATAGTCTTATGGGGAATAATTGTTTAGATCTTGAAAGTTTGAACTTTTTATATGTTTTGCTAAAACTTCGCATGTCCAATATCTCCACTCTTTGCTTGAACATGAAGAGCTATATAAAAAGACTTTCATTCTTTTAAGGACATCCACAAGTTTCCTTCAATACAGAAAAGGCAAAAAACATGAAAGATGGGAAGAAACTCCAGTGTAAATACAGATAAATATGGCGACAGCTGTAACTGAAAAGTTACAGAATTGGCTTGAGAAATGAAACCTCTGTAGTTCACACACATACGCGCACACACACTTTGGATTTATTTATGAAACAGCGTCTTCTAAACACAGAATCTTGCATTGCAGAAAAGGCAATTAAATAGAACAGCATGAGGTTGTCAATCACTTCAACAACTAACAAAAGCATCTACTATCAAAGCAAATAATGTAAATGTGCAAAAAGGTACCTTACTATCAAAGCAAATAATGTAAACATGCAAAGGCAAAGAATTCCCTGTATCAAATGTCACCATTTTAATGTTCCCCATTTTTGTGTATGTTTTTGCATATGCATGATACTATATCAGTTATTCTGAAATTTGATATAGAATTGGCCATTATCATTTCTTAGAAGATTTGGTCATCCTGTGATGTTTTTCAAAGAGGCTGGGATGACTTTCTTTTTGCTTCTCTTCTTTCCTTTTTTTCTTGTTGCTGGTGTTGTACAAATAAATGGACAGTCACAGCTTACCATCACTTAAAGATGCATGTGTGTGCCGCAGTTTACTGAAACATGATTGGCTGCTACATAAATCAATCTGATAGAGATCGGTTCCGTGAAGAAGAGATAAATCATTAGCCAGAGCTTTTAGAACGTAATTCATTTTAGATAGTGATTATTGATGATTTAATTTTAGCGGTACATGTACATGTCTAGACCATGATTTTCTATAAAATGTTAACACAGAAGAATATATTCATTTTCAAAGTGAGTGTAAAGAAACCAATTAGAAGTTTACATGCAAAAATGTTAATGAAATGGTAGGGTTGAGAAGTCTATGAGATTCTATTTATTAAAGAAGTCAGAGTGAGAGCATATTTCTCAGGGAAATTTTTTTTTTAATACGTATGATCTTCCGACACAGGAACAGGAAGAAGTGCCCCCAAACTTCACTTGACATGTCACACCACAGAGGACTGAAGCTCAGGCACATTCTGAATATACAGCTTGGCCTCCAATTCTACTGTTCTTTGTGTCCTTAGACCCAAGACTTCTCTTTATTTCAATTCAACAGTGTTTCCGGAGAGTCCACACCAGGAAACAGCTTACGTTTTGAAGTGTACTTTTTGTTTTGTGTCATGTAAATAAACAAGGAAGAAGGTTTGCGATGGTGCTACCAGCAATAACTCTTGGTAGCAGAAGCTTGAGACTGACTGAGTCCTACTGAAGTTGGCCAGCTGGGAGATGCTGTCTCTAAGGGAAAATAGGGCATCAGTGGAAAATTAACACTGTGGAAGAATTACCTTGATTAGAAAACTTGCAAGGAAAATCTGTTGGGCAAAATACCTTGAAAGGCCACTTGGAGTGAGGATGAACTGGTGAAAAAACAATAGCTGGTCACCAGAATATTTTCTCAGGAATGTTTTTGATATACTGAGTGGGGTGTTTGAGTTTGGGTCAGAGGTGACAATTGCCACCAGCAAGAATTTTCCTTCTTAATCATTCTCTCATGAAGTCCTGCTCTGAATAAATAAGAACAAGTACTTTTTACTGGACTGGTTTGCAGGGACAGCAAATTACCGCCCTGGTCAAAGTCCTGCTCATTTAAGTGCCTGCGGAATAGAGCAGGGAAAAGCACGGTGACAGACCTCGGAGAAATGTTTTATTTCTCATTTCTGGTCTTTATCCCTCACAGTTAGCTCTCCTGGGTTTTTCTAACCAACCTCTAGCTTTTTAAAAGGAAATGCCATTTCACCGAGGAGACATCGTATGTTAAAAGTCCTACTTTCTTATCAGTTCTGCAGTTTTGTTTTCCATTTCCTGCCTCTCCATACACAATCAGTCTGGCCTTTTTTTCCCCCCCAGAAGTGTCACTATCCTCAGTCTACACCGTCTGTGACCTGAACGGATGGACCTGCCAGCCTCCAGACTCCAGTTCTTGCTTTATCCTTTTACACTTGTGAGTTCACTAATCATGTGTTTTTTCTGTTTGATTCTGAGTGATCTCCAGATGCCAGGACCTCTCCTTAAATCACACTGGCTGCTTAAACGCTAACTCACTGGGGGACAAGGTGCCCAGGTGGACACTCGGATTTGTCTGAAAATTAATGACTAGAAGCAAGGAGCATCCTGTCCTTCAATTGCACAGCTTTTAGAATGAAAAAGTTTGATACATTGGAGAGAAAAGCTGCCATATATGAGAATATTAATGGTACATTCTTTACAGATCACATTTTGTTACCTTTCATGAAAATACATTTTCTCCTCTGTGGAGGTCCAAAGGATTTGTGGGTCTTAATTCCAAATGAAAGAGCTGTGAGCTGGCCAGTGCAACATGAATGTGTATGTGTGTGCGTGTGTGTGCATGCACGTGTGCGCATGGGTGCACGTGTGTGCGTGTGTGCATGCGTGCCTGAGTCTGCGCATGAGTGTGCGTGCGTGTGTGCATGGGTGTGTGCATGTGTGCATGTGTGCACGTGTGTGCGTGCGCGCATGTGTGCGTGGGTGTGTGCACGCATGTGTGTGCGCGTGCGTTTGCGTGTCCAACAGGGAGAGACATTTAGTAGGAAACTCTATGGAGCTGCACACTCCCTGGGGAACCAATAAACATTTCCTGTCTTATTCTCGACTTCTCTTCTTTCCTTCTGGATTTTCCCTGGTGTTATATCCCTAAGCCTTCAGCCAAGTTGTGTTAACTCTCTCAGCCTGATATTGACTGTGATGTGGAATGCTGAGCCGGATTCAGGTCCACACAGCACACAGGACCCCAGAGAAGCGGAAAAGGCTTGAGGGAAATCACCCCGGCAGTGAGAGGGGGATGGCTGCGGAGGGCGACAGACACGACCGCACAGGCTCTGGAACATCTGAGCAATCTCTGACTTTCTCCGAGGCACCAGGGCACAAGAAACCCCTAAAAGCCTCAAGTCCTCCGGGGTGGGGGTCTCAGACTATTGTGTAGTCCTTAAAGGGAAGGGTGACCCCTGGAGGCCAGAGCAGCCTACAGCGGGAGCCGTCTCAGGCCCAGATTCCTTCCAGAAACATTCCTACTTAGTAAATAATACAGATGCCCGCTCCCTCCCCAAATGCCAACTAAGCACTTTGAAAATGCATTATTTTATTAGATCATCTTATCAAATTAATGTACAGTTAGAGCTAAAGGAATAAATGCAGACTTAGCAGCGCTTAGCCTCCCAGGCACCACCTGCTTCTGAATTCTCCTAGCCAGGGATTGGAGAGCCCTCACTTCCTCTTCCTGAAGACACAACACATTTCCAGAGGCACACGGTCCTCTCTCCTCCTATTTAACCATTTTCTACCACCAAAAAGTTACCTATTCGCTAATGCAGCCTATTTGCTAGAATTAAATGTGTGTGTGTTTCCCTCATAATCACGTGAATAAGCTTCTTAATAAGATTTGAACATATTAAACACTTTGGCTTCACCATCACACTGACTGGAGGGGATTCTGCATGCAGTGGAGAGACATTTTGTACTGAAACTGCAGAGGTAGAAAGTTGTATTTTCATCTTGATTCTAAAGTTTATAAAAGGGTCTATTCACACTGACACAGAGGCGTCTGCAGTAGCTCTGGTGAATATGGAGCTGTATCTAGGCAGGATGGATTATCTCCAAAACTTTGACAAAAGCAGTAGTCTTTTCCCAATAACTTTCTTAGTTTCAACAGTGCAAAAACAGCTTATGTGCCCCTTGGTACAAGTTACGATCCCCAAATGCCTCCCATGTAGATTCTGACCAGAAGTAGATTTGTTCTATAACTTGTTCTGCTTTCTTTCTTAATCCTAATTCATAACTTAAATAGTGTAAGTTTTCTAAAGGGGAAAACTCAAGAATTATCTGATTAGTTTTTAATTAAAGTGGTCTAGGGCATTCTAATTACAGTAAAATAAATTCTCCTTAGATCATATAGACTATTTTCATCTAATAACCTTAGTTTTAAAGTGTTGGTCACTGCAGCTGTTTAGGGACCAAATGACCAGGTAGTGGCAATTGACCCAAACTTCAAAAATCAGAGCACGAAGTTGTCACTTACTTTGTTCTGACTTTATGGAAATTTCTACAAACTTCTACAAACTTTTTCCAAGTGATGCTTTACAGAATTGCTTTAAAAAACCCCAGAGGGTAAATAGTATTCTCAGAATAAACAGAAAAATGCTGACCTTGTCAGATTCAGCTGCTGAAAGCCAAGCTGTTTTAAGACTTGGAAGATCAAGGGTCATGGTTATAAACAACACAGATTAAAAAAAAAGAAGAAGAGGAAGAAAGTAAGAAAGCTGGAAGGAAAAGAAAAAAACAGCAGAGTGAGTTACACCATGAATATAAGCAATAAATATGTTGACTTTGACAAGAAGGGAATGAGATATTTATGTAAAAATATAAAATCAAAAAACCTGAGGCCCAAAACTACTTGAAAAAGATGTTTTGTAGAGCATATTTAGAGCCGGAAATGAGTCACTTTAACTTCATCTGTTTTTGGTTTCAGAGGGGAAAAAGGTCAAAGCTTCTTTGTTTTAAGTAAGCTGGTCACTCTTTCAGAAGTGTAACTCGAGAGCGGTCAGAAGCCCTAATGAAACAGGCATTTCCCAGGTGCCCCAAGCTGCAGAAGGGGTCCTTGGGGTGGCAAGCCAAAAGCTGGGGTGATTCAAAAAGGTGTTTTAAACAAAGGCAAGGCGGAATTTGACCTTTTCTTGACTTTTACCATATGGGTGATAGGATACAGAAATCAGCCACTCCTCTGTGTATTTTCATAAATTATCACACATTATAGCCCCACAACCAAATCATTACAGTGCCATTCACACCTAGGTCCTCGACACAGAGTAATGCATTTCATATGTTGCCATGATACAAGTGATGATTTCTGTTAAACCTAGATGAGCTGAAAAAAAAAATAAGTTGGGAAGGAATTCTCCTGGCTGAGAATAGAAGTACTAACTAGTAAAAACATTGGACCTTTCTTAAACCTCCCAGATTCAGCACCCTTCCAAGGGGGATGTTAAAGTATGTGTCCAAGACAGTGGTGGGCCACAGCTGGCTGGGGAGGTGGATTTTAACGAGTGAGGCTACTCCCTGCTCTGAGCCTGAGAGGCCACAAAAACTGCCTTGCTCAGTAGGAAAGAGAGACTATTGTCCCTATTTACATCTTCATCAGACTTGTCAAGGTGAGGAGGTTTGGAGTGGAGACGAGGAAGTTTGGGAGGAATAGACACCACACATTTCCACAGCCCCTCTTCTGTGCTGGAAGCTTTCCTCTTCTTTTGCTCGTTCTCCTTTAATCCATCCAGAACATTCTGTTCATATATACCTCTGAACTTTAGGCCAGCTGTCCCTAACTTTGACTCGGCAACCTTTTTTCAGGCCAGCTGAATTCCTGACCTTGCTCTCCCTCTGCGATATATTTACTCTGGGTCGTCACTACCATGCCTGTCACCATTTTGCTTAATGGTTGGGGTTTGATGTTTTTGACCTTGAGTTGAACCCTGCAATGAATAACTTCTCTATACTGGCTCCGTGGCTGAATTATCAGTGTCTTTCCCTGACAATGTGCATGTTTGCAAAGATTAGAAATGCAACTTCTAAGGAAGGAAAGGGGATGATAATTCCACAGGCTGGTCTCGGCTGCAGGTTCCGGAGCTGGAGATTTTCCAGCATAGATGCCTGCTCATAGCCGTGCTCCAAAATTGTGTTTAGTCGAGGGACAGATCCTCTCTGAAACTCTGCACAACCGTCTTCCGCCCTCCACCCTCTGTCTTGGGAAGGCAGAGAAGTGTTTCTCAGATGTTATATCCAACTCTTTAAAGGTTATCAAAGTTCTTCATGTGCATTATCTCACTGGATTTACCACAACCTAGGGAACTTAATAAAGGAAAAAGGTACACTAACAGGTGTCAGGTCTGGAACAAAAATCTATACCATGTTGTCGCCATCACGCTTTTACAACTGGGCTATGACTATCACCCATTTTTCTCATAAGAATGATGAGCTCATAGTTGCAAAGTTATAGAGCCCTATGAAATCTCAAATGTAATCTAACTTATTGCAGAAGAGAAAATTTAGCTCTGAAGAAAAGAAGTGACTTAGCCAGAATTATTGGTGAAAAACATTATATCGTCTTAAAATCTCTCTCCCTCCCCTTCCCTTCCTCTCTCTCTCTCTCTCTCTCTCTCTCTCTCTTTCACACACACACACACACACGGGGGGAGGGGAGGCAAGGGGAATGAGACAGAAACTGCTATGGTTTAGGAAACAGTTATGAAAATTCTTAGTATGATCACCGGTTTCATGTTTAGAAAGAAATCAGTAAAGGCTAGATTCTGATGTAAAAAACTACAAAATAATTCGTTTTATTTTCTTAACTACAGAGAATATGAACAAAGGATACATTTTTAGTCAATTTTTTAGGAGTTTATGCCTTATAGCTCTTTTAAAAAGCATATTTCTTATCTACTGATCTATATCAGACATGCTGATGATATAAATATGACCAGTACAAAGTCTCCTCTGTCAAGGAATGGTTTATGTCATATGGGACCATGGTGGTTTTAAACCATGGCCACAATTCTTTGACACTCCTTTTGAGGTGGAATCTGTGCCCCCTACTGATGAATCTGGTGGGCCCGTGAGTGCTGCAGCCAACCACAGGCATGGTCCATGATCCCTGAGGCCGAGTCAGATAAGGCCACACTTGGACACTCGAGCTGGCAGTTAAAAAGCTCACCTAACATGAAGCCCCCACACTGGAGAGACTGTACACACGCCACGTGTGGGCACTGGCCCTCTCGTGGACAGTCCCAGCTAGCCCTGCCAAGGCACAGACACGTGAGCAAAGTCATCTTTGCCTCTCCCTATCAGTCCGTCTACCAACTGATTGCCACCAAGTGACTTTGTCTTGTCAATGACCTGTAACAGAAGAATCACTCAGCCAAGTTCTGTCCAAATTCCTGACCCACGACAATCATGAGACATAATAAGATGGTTTGTTTTTTTTTTAATTACTAAGTGTTAGGGTAGTTTATTACCATATGTAGCAATAATCCATCAGAGCTAGGAAATAATAAATACATTTTAAGGAATTCAGATATGGTAGAAAGCATGGTCCTCATTCTCTATAAATATAAAATTCATTTAGGGAAAGGGTTAAAAATGCTAATGAAGGAAACAGATCTGTCTAAATTGAAGGCAAACATAGTCAAGGAAGTCTGAGGAAAAAGTCAAAATTGAAATGGATCACAGAGGCCACGTGTCTCACAGAAGGGTGATTCAGGGGAGGAGAATTGAGTGATACTCAGCTTTAAAAGCGGTGTTGGGATAGTAGTGATGGTAACAACTGTTTGTTTAGTGTTTGTTATGAGCCAAGAACTCTGCAAACTCTTTTATGTATTATTTCATTTACCTTCTAATGAAATTTCAAGATACGGATTTTTATGTCCTTTGTAAGCAGTTTGTGCAGGTAATACGGATAGTATGTGGCAAGACCACGATTCAAACGGATGGTGTCTGACTTTCAGGCCCAGGATTTTAACCACCGTTTCACACTACACCATTGAAGCCACCTTTCATCAAAGTGAGAAATATAACTGTATAATATCCATAACTTATATAGGAATTGATTTATATTAATAAAGTTCAAAATAAATCCTATAAATTTTTAGATCTTCAGTAAATATTTAAAAAAGCCCATCTTCTGCCTTCTGTTTGGTCAACAATAAAAATCTGATGATTAAAATTCCTTTATCAATATTTTTGAAAACTCATATAAACATGCAATTTATTCTATAAAACTTTAAAACAGTAACCAGATTTTCAATATTATCTTTTTCTCAAGTGCTCCGTTTTAGTTTTCTTCTTTCAATTGTTTTGACTTAATGGAGACATACCAACATATCTAAAAGGTCCTCATTGGAGGATTTTCTTTACAAGCCCTAAAAAAATCACCCTCTGTTATGCCCCAGAATTGGTCATTTCATTGAAAGTATTTTAACCCATACAAGAGATTAAACAAACATGAAATAATTTGAAGGAACTCAAGCTCTAATCCTCTAAAATAAATAATCAAAATCATATTCTTAGTTTTAAGTAAAAGAAAATGCATGTGGAACAGGGCAAAGATGCAGAAAAATAGTTTAAGTGGTCACTTGGTATAGATATCAGTAGGTTGGGCAGTATTGCTCTCTGAGATTTAAATTGTCAATAAAAACAGTCTCAATTACGAAGTGATAATCACAAACACTAAATCGCTTACTCTGAATATCTCGGAGAGTAGAAAACTTCTCTCAGGAGGAGAAAGCAAAGTGTACAATGTGTTCATTAAAGGAGGCAGCTCTGTCCACGCAGGAGGAGTAGGCTCCGGTGTGGTGGTCTAACAGCTCCGGTGCAACTTCATTTTAACGTAGACTAAAGTGCTTGGCATTGTTGGCCAAAAAGCTTCCATGAATAGAGGTAATGCTTTATTCAGGAGAAATAAAGATAACTCACAATGGAGCCAGCATACAGTGTTTCAAAAGTAAAAATTTGTGATACTCACATACACGATACCAATAGCCTATTCTTCATTAAATAATTAAATTAAGAATATTTGAAAATACAGTAAATGCTTGTCAAAAGAAGTAAAATGGCTATAATTGTGTTATTGTTTTGATAGCCTATATATTATAAACATTTTTTTCTTTCATTGTTGATTCTTCTTCTGAACCTAATAGTATCCATTTGCCCAAATGTAACAGAAAACCAAAAACCAAAGCACTAAGATTTTGTATAGAGAAAAGCTTGGCAAGGTAGTCAAGAAAGGATCTAGCTCAACTTGGTTTTTCTGAAATGGCAACTGGGGCGGATTTTATAGTTGGAGGGTAATGAGGTGTGATCTGATTGGATCTTGCAATGCAGTAGTGCTGGGATAAATGATATGACTGGGTCATGCCATGGGGTGATGTCAGGGTTCAATCTGATTGGATCATTGATTCTGCTGTATATGGTGTCTGCTTCTTAATTCAGACCCCTTCCTCAGGCCAAGCAATTAGGTTCCTCCCCTTGTTGCAAGCTTGGTTCATGTGGGTATGTTTAGATCACCTAACTTGCAACCTGAGTGTCCATGGTAACTGAAAAACAACTCATCATTTTATTATACAGAGTTGAATTAGATCTGGCTGGTTCTGAGGTTATAATTCTATTATACGGAAATACTAAGATTTATTAATTTAATCCTGTCTTAGTTGGGTATCATATTATTTTTTTCTGTCACAAGTACAAAGAACTTGCTTACATGTAAATCTTTGTGCACATTTATAATACTTTCCTTAAATACATTCTTATAAATTAATTTTATTTGGTCCTTCTCTAGAAGAAACTTGTGTGGATTTATATGCTCATAGCCTAGGAGGGAGCTTATTTTTTGTCCCACAGAGTATAACAATTTAAGTTTTTTTATTCCTAATGTGAAACAAATTTCACTTAAAAATATGTAAATTTGCTAAACCTCTTTCTTCCATATATGTTGTCTTTTAATTTTCTAAATGCATTTTTTCTGATTTTTAAAAAATTGATTATATCAACATGTTCCTTAAAGGTTCCCATTTTGTTCTTATAATAAATCAGCTATAATCTCTTCTTGATTTTTGTGGTTTAATTAAAAAAATACATTTTTAGTTCACCTAGAATTTATTTTGATGTATAGTGTGAAAGAAATAATCTAATTTCGTTCTAGTTTTTTTAAAGTATATTAAAAGCTATATATCCAAATATAATTTTTCTCCAAAGTTATTATCTTTGGTAGTTAATCACATAGTTTAATTATACTCCAGAACATATTTGTAACTTTCCTCTAAAATTATCTTCAGTGCTAGTTGAAACTTACAAAGCCACATAAACACACCTCTCTGGGGTTTATAACTGTGCTTTGATTTTGATCAGAAGCAAAAAAGACGCAGCTTGCTCACTTATTCAGCAGACTTGGCTTTGATTGGCTTTTTGCTCTTTCTAAAAATAAAATCTAACTTCAATTGATGAAGATGCTCCATCACACTCTAAGAATATTTTGATAGGTCTATACGAAAGACATCTTAGAACTTTTCAAAGAGTACTTACAAAAAATATTTTCAACAGTAGAATAAAAGTGTATCTTCTTAAGTTGGTGAATTTGAAATCAGCAATACTCATTTTTTATGTCCATTGTGGTTTGGTTACTGAAACTTTGTATTATGCAGTTCAACTCTTTCTATCTTTTCTTAGGATCAATTTGCTAAATGACCAATCTCAGGCATTAAACATCCTTGTGTGATTTGAAGATGCTAATGTACTTGTTAAAAGAAATGAAAAAAAAATGCATTTCAAAACAGAGGTGTGTGTATATTTTAACCAGACTAACTTTTGGAGATAGTATCTCATAGACAGAAATAGAAGTATGAACGATATTCCTAAAAACATATGTTCTTCTTCTGGCAGATTCAGTAATGAGAAGCAACAGCAAACTTAGCATATAAATAATGCATTCTGCTAGGTAATAACATGTCTTTTTTTTTTTTTTTTTTTGTAGAGATAGGGACTTGCTATTGCCCTGGCTAGTCCAATTCCTGGCTTCAAGCGATCCTCCTTCCTCAGCCTCCCAAAGTATTAAGATTATACAGGTGAGCCACCGTACCTGGTTAAAATATATATTCCAATATTATTTGTTAGGGGACAAAAAAGCATGAGGATTTATTCCAGGAATTCAAAGAAGGGGAAGAAGAGTATTATCCAAAGGCAACAAACTAATGCACCTAAGTTCTTTCTCTTCACATGCTTTGTTTTTTCTTTTCAATGTAAATGCCATTGGATGAACCTAGTACCCTAAAGCCACAACAGACTCTTGTTACTTCTGTGTCCTAATGTATTTGTGTCTTCAATCACCAAATTGGAGTTTTCAAAAAACATTAAGCACTAATTAAATACATAAATTACATTTGAGGAATCTTTTTATTCTTTTAAGAAAGGAGCTATGATTAAGAAAAGAGGAGAATGGGGCATTTGTTTACGTATGAAAGAAAGAGTAATGTGCAGATTTATTGACTCTTCACCTTTGGAGTCCACTAACCTTGTGACCTGTAACTGCTCAATTTCTACCTGTAAGTTAAAGGATATCTCAGGCTTTGGCGTCAATTTTTCTCTCTGTTCAGGGGAGTTTCAGGCACACCAGGCCAAGAGAACCAATGGAATCTCCCTGCCATCCTGCCTTCTCTTCCCAATCCCAGCTTCATTCTGCACTTTGAGAGGTCTCGTGTATGTGTGGGTGAATGTTTTAGCCACACTTCCAAATTCAAACCCTATCTGTCATTCCTCTTTTTTCAACAACCACCTCAAGTCTACAGATCTCAGGACAAGTGGTGCCCACAGAGGTGAAGCCGTCAGTTACTGAGAGAACAGACTGGAACAGGCCACAGAAGTGGGCTCAGGGTCATTTGAGCAGAGTCCAGAAGGGTGGGTGCAGACTCCACATGGGCGTGTCTTTTCAGCTGGGCTGGAAGAGTAAACAGGCCCCAATGCCTTGTGTTAGCATAATGTGCTCCTTACCATGTGGGAGGCAGCATGGCTGAAGGAAGGCCCCAGAAGAGTTCTCTGAAGCCCAGAAACCACAGCAGGGGACCTTCTTAACTCAGTTCAAGACTTCTTGTTTTATGTGAACTGGAATCTTGATGATTTTTCTAGTCTTGTTTCTTAAATCAGTACTCTTACTCTGCTGTGCTCTTCTCAAAGACAGGTTTTGCTGGGACCCTAAATGTGAAGGTTATATTTCCACTTCCTGATGCTGATGACTTGGGTTTAAAAGTGTCTAACAGCACCTTCTGAGCCCATTCTCCCTAAGTGGTTAAGAGGTCATTTTAAGGAGTGGCTCTTTGTACCTTATTAACATATATACAATTATCTTAAAAATACAGCAAGTTTACCTGTGGTGTAGGTTTTGCCTTTCAGAAGCATTCTCATCTTTCTTCTTGGAGATGCCCCAAATTCCTCTAACGGGGATAAAGTCTTTCATTCCATAATTAGAGGCAAAAGGCTTCCCATATATGGACCTGACTATAGTTAGGCACTTACAGAAATTCATTGGCACTCAAGTGTCATTAGTCACTCAACTGTTAAGACCTATAAATGGCAGATATTAGATCTTCTCTTGTTTTGGTTGGTGGGAGATGGGATAGGAGAAAGAAACTTAGAAAATCAGTTCTTATGTCTATGTGGGCAGAATAACCTCTGAGATGGGGAAAGAGGAACTTGAAGGGAAGGTAGGTTGCCCAGAAGACAACATTGACAACTTCACTGGGTTTTCTTACCTTTGTTTGCCAGCCTGAGTACGGAAAGGCAATAGCATCTCCCTCTTAGGAAAAAGGACTCAAAGAAAATAATTCAAAGAATTTGACTAATGAGTGATTGAGTTGTGTTTGAAGAACGGAATATCACAGTACAGACTCTGCAGAGAGAAGAATGGGCTTCTTCCCACAGATGTAAGCTGTGCTCACGTCGTGTGGAGTCTGTGGGTAAGTACAAATCAAAGCAGGGGTTCTGAGCACCGTGTGGCTACCTCTGAGGAGTTACCTTCATTCACCATTATCTGATCTGATCTTTACCTTGCATCTTAGAGCAAAGACATTTTATAATAATAAAAATAATAGTATCAAACATGTTTTGAGCAAAGTCCTAGGCTAAACAAGAGTTTTGGGCTATATTATCTAAATCTCACAGCAACCCTGGGAAACCGATTTGAGGATATTCAAGAGATAAAAGTTTACTAATTTTCAAAAGTCACAGAGACAGCCTGACAGCACCAGGATTATAAACAAGGCAATTTGATCCCATGAAAGCTCATAAAAATTTTCACTGTTCTTGCTAAGTCTAAAGAAAGGCCTGCACTTGGTGGTTTCTTCTGTATGTTTCTGTGTTGACATCATAGATCGCTTCAGGACTTTTGGGTGGGAGGGAGTATTTTGCCAGGGCAAAGGATGACTAGGTAAATATCTTTATTGCCTGTGTTTTCAGCCGATGTGATTTTTCAGTAAATGAGATAAAAATAAGTGGTAAAAATAAGAGATAAAAACAGATATCCTGTAAAGTATCTAGCAATAAATGAATATAGCAAAAAGCTGAATATTGTCTTCCCACAGGAAATCAAGCAGAACCATCTACTTGAAACGCCTATGCTAGAGGATGCAAAAAGGTTTGATGGAAATCTGCTTTTCATTGGATTTCTCCCTAAGAGTTTACTCTTCTTGAATAAACACGCTAGAAGGCATTGACTGGACGTAGGCTAGACTTCTGATAGAATGTTTTGGGGAAGCAACAGTGATTTGCCACAAAATGCCTCACTCCTAGAACTTCAGCTAATACTAGACTTGTGGTAGACATTAAAAGATTACTGAAAACAGCCATTAATTCATTAATTAATTTGGTTCTCAAATAAACAAACATTTATTGAACATCAAGGTGTGATAATGTACAAGGTACTAGGTTTTGTTCTGTGGAAGATACAAATACTGACCATATAAAAGCTAGGGTGTCTTGATTGTATTAATAGAAACCACCCAAAACTAACAGTAAATTAAAGGGATTTATTATAAGGACATACAGAAATCTAAGAAACGGAGTGTATAAAATCTGAAGAAGTAATAATTCTAAGAAGCCAGAGAACTTATTTTCTTCTCTTTATACCCATGGCTACCAATCCGTGGGTCCTTGATTTACAAGGAAACCCAGAAAGTGGTCAATCTTTATGTCTTTGAATTTGCGTTCTCTCTACCATCTTGACAGAGAGTATGGCTGCTCTACATCTTGGAGTCTGAATATTATAATCCATTTACACTTCTTAACTGGGTATAATTCTAATAGACTCAAAGTTTTTGCTTTTTCCAGTTAAAAGAAATTTTATGTGGTAAAATGCATAATTACCTCAAGTTCAAAATAATTATAAACATTATTTACTTATCTTCTGTTACCTAAAAATTATTTGGAAAAGAACTAAAAAAGACAAATGCTTCTGTTTTTTTCTACATAAATATTAAGTACTTAAAAAACCTGAGATTAATATGAAGGTATAAACAATTAGGTTCCACTGTTTGCTTTTGTCAGGTAAGGGCTCTGCTGCAGTTGTGCTCCTCACCAAGGAGGTGCGCCATATGCCCTTATACTGGGCCCACTAGGGGAGAGCTTAGCAGTTTTCCCCCCTCCTCCTCTTACTTCCCTTCTTCTTCCTTCTCCCAACTTGAATTTAATTGAGTTTTTCTCTTATGTACATGTGTATTTGTTCATAATAGATCAAAGTTAATGCCCAGTCATAAGATTTAGCTTACCCCTCATAGCCAGGAGTGAGATTATGTGGGAAAAAACATGGCAGCTGGAGGACTAGAGAGGGGGAAGCAGTTCTGAGGGTGATGTTTATTGCGGATTTGGAAAATAATTCAGAAGTGTTTATTTCCAAATGACAGGAGTGACAGGGTCTCTCTATATAATATATATTTCTCGAAATTCTATACTTAAACCATCTCACTGTATTCATTCTCCCTGATGAGATGCTATTTACGACTATGTTTTTAATAACTTATAAACTGATAATCCCCAAAACTATATTTTTAGAACAATGCTCTCTCCTGAGCTTCAGACCCATATATTCAACTTCTTACAAAGTTCCTTTACAAGCTTTTAGGCATCTCAAACTTCATATGCTCAAAACTGAAAGAATCTTCCCTACAAAATTTGAAAATCTCCTAATATTGTCTCTCTTTTGCATGCAAAAGGAATATATTTTTTGAACATTCAGCAAAATTGTTATAAACGTTGGCAAATTCACCCTCTTTAGAAGCAAAAATATGAGGGCATAAAAAAGGGCATCTTAGAAGTTGGGACCAGAAATTATAAGCCAAAAATTGGCAGTGATATTGCATGTCAACAAAACGGATGTCCACACACAGTTTGAAAACAGCGTGCAATTTGAGAGCCCAGAACAATTAATTTGTCCTTTGGAAAATGACTTAATAGTAGAATGACTATCCATCTTAGTTTTCTTGAAACAGTTCCAATTCATTCCTGTTGGCCTAGCTTCCCGTCTGGTTTCATATTTGTATCCAATGTTTTATTTCTTATGAAGAATTGTTATTAATAGGTTATTTAAAGTAGCCTTGGATGGGCTTAGTAGAACTTCACTTTTTTCTCCAAACTTCTAAGATGGGCTTGTCCACTAATGTGAGATGTACATACAGTGAACAGAGTTCTCACTCTGATAAAATAAGAAATATTGTTAGTCCTATATCCAAACTTTTTTTCAGACACATTATGGTTCAACTCCCATTCCCCCTAACAGAAGCTAACTACATGTTACATCAAGTGGTAACGGGAGGGGGCATTCCACATTGGCACCCCTGGTGTCAACTGGTGATACTTGCTATATTAGCCAACTGTGCTGGGGTCCATACAGACGTTTGTGAGTTACAAAAAAAACATCAATCAGTGCAATCAATGGGAAACATGGCACATTACTAGCTGGGCATACATGAAATATAGACAGGTAATAAGGGCTTCCAGAAATGGAAAACATACATAGTAATTTGAATTCTGTTGCTGGAATAATTTTGGTATTTATTATATGGTGAAAATTGTAAATGTTCAATTGTTTTATTTTTAGTAATAATTTTAAATTTTGCACTATATTCTCTTTTAGGCAAAAAATTAAATTAAAAAAACAAAAGTGCATGTTTACTGAATGCATTAAGTACTGGTCTTCCACATCTCAAGACATTTTGATTTTGAATATATAATGTGCAAAAAAGGTTTGTTGACATTTGCCATCCATTATCATCAGGGGACATAAATGAACATTTATAAATAGGAGATAACAAATTTGCAAAAGCAGCATCAGTGTGTACTACAAAAGCTGTGTAAGTACCGCACGCTAACCGATTGCGCCACTGGAGCTCCACTACAAAAGCTAATAGCTCTCTTTTGGAGATTGGGCCCAAAGAGAACTAGAAGATGTAGTCAAGTGGGTTTATAGATCACTTTTTGAAAAATGACACAATTCATTTAGATCAGATGACTATTCTTCTAAGTAAGTTCACTCCTTTTGATTTCAAGGTTTCTTTTACATATAAGAAAATAAAGTGATAGCTGTTATTTTTTACCAATTAGTAGAAGAAAAATTCCATAAGCAATTAAATGTCAATTTTATGCCAGTGTCATCAAATACTTCAAATAGAAAATTGATTCTAAACGTAGTTCCATTTGTTTTTCATTCAATTTATGGGATCCAAGGAAAATTTTTGGAACTCCATTTAGTCGCAGATGAAACACACGACATTACTGGAAATGAAATTGTAAATTCTTTAAAAATGGCAAAACTGAAGGTAAAATTATTTGCTTTTGCAGTGATAGTAAATGAAGTTTTAAAGAGCACAGCATTGTAATAAAAACCATATTCACAACAAACTAACAAAGTTATAGAATAGAAATATACTTGGAATTGGTCATGGTGCACACACAATTCATAGCTAAGTTCAAACAAGCTGATATATTCTACACCTCAAAATATATTGTATTTTGACATATAAAATGTGGTCCCACACATGATGTGCACCCACATTTGGGGCGCAAACTTTCAGGAAAATGCCCTTGAAGAAAGTGATTGACTCTTGACTGGGAGAGACGCTTCTGGAGAGGGCGAACGCTCCCTGGCAAATGTGCATGGCGCGGCCTCCAGCAGTGGGCTCTGCTGCTCTGTAAAGGATGCCCCTCCGGCTCTCCCAGGAGCCCTGCCCTCCCCGCCACGTCGGGGGGCCTTTGGTGGGATGACTGGGCACGTGGCCTGCAGGGTGGAGCTTCTTAGGCTGCTGGGCTGGGGCAGGCAGGCAGGTCCCTGGGGCCTGTGCACTCATCTCCTGGTCCTCTCCACATGCAGGGCCTCAGTCCTGGTCCTCTACCTCCGCTATCCCGCCCGCCTCACCAGACCCACCAAGGCTCCCTGCCCTGATCGTGGCACTCAGCAGAGGGCGCCCCAGCTCACTCCCACCAGATCCTGGCTCCTCCTGGACTGGAATCCTGTGCCTCCGGTGGACCCGGGCTGGAGGGCGTGGTGGGTCCCAGATGCCTCCCAGGCTCCCCACCCCCTTTTCTGAGGCGTACTACCCATGTATATGCACATCTTTATTTTTCCTTAAAAATTTGGGTCAGAAGTGTGCATTATACATGGAAAAATATGGTAAGTGATGGGTATTTAGGAATGATTTTTATTTTTGAATAGAGCTATTTTAAAATGTCACCAATAAAATAAAAACAAGTTATTAGTCAATATAAACTAATCTTAAAACTCTATAAATTTTATTATGTTTAGCATGGTTTACCACTCTCCGATCTATCTTCATTTGGCTATTTAATTATCTGCATAATCTACCTGTTTAGAGAGTAGGCATCACTGTCCCTACATTGAGCCAAGACACGGACTTGGTGGACTCTTCTTCCTCACTGAAAATCTAGTCACTAAGTGATCTTGAGGAGCTAAGTTCCAACATCTCTGTCACTCCCGGAGTTCAGTGCTTTAGAATTTCTCTCCAAAATCACTTCAAAAGACTTCTGTCTGGTATCTTCATGCACAACCTTTCATCCTTTCAATACATCCTCCATACTTCTATCAAAGTGATAGTTCCTTCAAATCCTTTGAAAATTCTCAATTTCCTGCAGAATGAAGTTCAAGCTTCCTGTCATAGAAGGTTTCACCTACTTTCCATCGCTTATTTCTTATCTCTTCTCCATGTATCCTTCACTCCTGCTGTTGCTATGGATCAAATACATTATCTTCCTTCAGGACATGAGGCAGATGAAATTTCCTCAGCCCACATATATGTTTTTTCCTTTATCTCTGCTTGGCTTTTTTAGCATTAGGTACAGCCTCTACCAGAGCACTTAATGTTTACTGCACTTTACTATGGTTGTGAATTTGCTATCTTCTCCTTTAAACTGAGTTTCATCAGAACACAAACTCTGTCTATCCTTCCACACGTATATTCTCAGTACTGGAAATATTCCCTCACACGTCAGAGACATGAAATAAAAATGTCTTGAATAAAAAAATGAATGTCGTAATGGGGCACAGGTAAATTGTAATGTACAATTGAAAAAGTAAAGTGAGAAAATATTTCCAGTTAGGAAGAAAGAGGGAATCAATATTTTAAGTTAGGAAGAAAGAGGGAATCATTCACATAGAATTTTATTTTTGAAATTAATCTGGTGATATGTACAGGATTTGAAAAGAAATCTCAGATGAAGCTTGTAACATAAGAATATAGACAACATTCTAGAAACTGTGAGAATATTATTGTGTGTGGGTGAATAACATGAAGTTGAATGGTGAGAAATATGTAGAAGATCTAGATTTTTTTTTTTTTGAGACAGAGTCTCTCTTTCTTGCCCAGGATAGAGAACACTGGCATCAGCCTATCTCCCAGCAACTTCAGACTCCCAGGCTCAGGTGATCTAGCTAAAGTCTAGACTTTATTTACTTAATAATGGCATATTCTACACATAGTCTGAAAATTGTATGTGAGATGGTTTGCATACAAGGGAAAAAGGTGACTAGTTAGGAAATTATCATAGAGGCTGGGTGAACAGTAAGCAGTACTGTCCTAGAGTAGGCTCGGACTGGTTCCCGAGAGCCAACTGCTAAGTTCTGAGGAATTTTATGTCAGTTTTTATATACGAACATTATTAGAAATTAAATTATGTAAACCTACAGTTATATAATTTATATAAAAATAAAGGCAATAACCCAACTACTCACCTGATAATTATTTTACTGTAATTGCTGTCATAAACGTGCTTGTGGTTACATGTATCTGCACAGTGGAAACTGCACAAGATGGTGCTCTGTTGCATATTTCTTCCCAACTTGGTATTCAATAACATAATGATGGTAGCTTGAAATTGGTTATGATGGCAATATTTACACTATAGCAATTGGCAAATGCTACAATCATGACTTGATTTACTGTTTGGTTGATAGTCTAGATTTAAGAAAACAGTGAATAAAATTATAATCATGCAGACTAAACTGTGTGTTTACAGCTGTGTGTTCCATTACGAGTAGAATAAACATTTACGAAATAATATTCTAATATTAAAAATTATTATGTACGTGTTGCTCATATCCTTATTGAATAAATAAAACTTTAGCCTAGAAAATATACATCTTTATTTTTTCACAACTTATGTCAGAACTGCATTTGTTCATCAATTGCAACTATAGGCTCATTTGCTATAAGAATTTGGCAAAAATCAACAAAATCATTATGTGAGAATCAATTTGATCTCTAGAGTTTATATTAAATACTATGATATATTTATTTTCTTACATATATTATTATAATTAAAAAATTTTGAGCTATACATTCCTTATATCATTAAAACAATGTATATATGTACCATATAGGAGTCTTATCTGGATAATAAAACAATAATGAATATATGCATTCATATACACAGGGGAATAGTTGTAGTTAAACATTTACCAGCACACTGCTGTAATATGACCTTACCAGTAGAAATGGGGAGGTAAAGATACTTTCAAAAATATTTGGAGTGACGTTACAGGGTGTGAAAACTGATTAAATGTGAGAGGACGAGTAATGATTCAGGGATGAATGAGGTTTTGAGGCCTGTTGAGATATGTATAGTTCAGAGAAATATAAAGAATAAGAAGAAAAAACTAATGAGAAAATAGAGTTCAATTATTAACTATTGAGGGTTCTAGTGGGATATGTTCAGTAGAAGAGAGTAAAGTATTCACATCTAGAGAGGTACAGATTTTGGACTCATCTGCATGTACTCAGAGTCATTGTAAAAATGATAAAAGAAAGAAAATGGCCTGAAATAATCCGTGGAGAAAGGAGAAAAGGATATGTAGAGAGGATGTTAGGAATGGCTAGAAATGCAGGAAGGGAATTGGAACACTATGTAGTTTTCCAGAGAAAATGTCATAAAGAACCTTATTGGGCGAGGAGGCAAGAGGCTGACTAGAGACATTGGTCACCAGATCATCTTGCAAAAGAAAAAAAAGTTTCAGACGAAAAAGCATAACCTAATTCTTGTTGATTAATTTGAGTTCCTTGTAGATCCTAATTATCAGCCTCTTGTCAGATTCATAGCATGCAAATATCTTCTCCCATTCTGAAGGCTGTTTGCTTTAGTTGTGGTACTCTTAGCAGTGCAGAAGCTTTTTAGCTAGATCATGTCCCAATTATTTATTTTTGGTGTTGTTGAATTTGTCAAGAGTTTTCCCCAAAATTTCTTCTAGAATTTTTGTTGTTTTGTGTCCAACAAAGAAAATAAAATCATTTTACAATAAGGACACTAGTACTAGAATGTTTATTATAGTTCAGTTCACAATTGCTAAGACTGAAAGCATCCCAAGTGCCCATCCACCCATTACTGGAATAACAAACTGTGGTATATGTATACCATGGAGTACTATTCAACCATAAGAAAAGGTGGAGACTTTACAGCTTTTATGTTTACCTGAATGGAGTTGAAACACATTCTCCTTAGTAAAGTATCTCAAGAGTGGAAAAAAAGGTATCCAATGTACTCAATACTGATATTCAACCTATAAATAAACAATTACATGCCCACCTGAAAGAAAAAACACAAGTATAATCTAGGGAGGGGAAGGGGGAAGGAGGGGTAAGGGAGGGGCAGGAGGAAGGGTGATTGGTGATTAGCGGATCTCATGTAATGTGCACAATGTGAGGGTTTTTAGCATGCCCCCGGGTGAAGGGCTCAACTACAACTTGAACTTTACCTTAGAAATGAAAACAATGTAATCTAAATATTTGTACTCTCATATTAATATGAAATTTAGAAAGAAAAGAAAGAAAAAAAGCATAGCCCTAGTGAATTACTGAGGGAAAGGTGCCAGAACGTACCCTTACCAGGAATCCAGGAATTCCACAAAAAGCAGTTACAAAGCAGAGCAAGGAGTGAGTTTTGGACAGAGACCAACTGCGGAGGGATTTGGAGTCCAGTGGTAGGTAAGGAATGTTTAATTTTCTTCCCCTCACAGCTATGGCAGTCTTGCAGCTCCCAGTCTGTCTGAGAGCTCTTCTACCCTGTGAAATCCAGGCACTGCTGCCATCAGCACAACTAGAGGTTCTTCAGGGCAGAGCATTAAGCTGGGGCTGCAGGAGGTTGCTTTCCCCAAGCACAGACCCAAGTTGAGATGGTGTTGCTGTATTGCCTGTGCATGTGCTGGGTGCCTCTATCCTGCTGGGGAAGGTCACAGCACCTGCTTGGACTGTGACAACTGCAAAGGAATAGGGAGACAGGGGAAAGCAGTAGGGTTCACAGAGTTTTGACCTATAGGATATGTTGCCCTAATGGGACCGGCAAGTGCCATGAACACTCTCTAGGACAGAGGAAGGTGAGTGGACACTTTCCTATATGACAGAGACCCAGGCTTGTGATCTGAAATTATCTGCACCTCCAACCCCACTTGGATGGAGACATAAGTGCAGAGAAGAGTCTGGGTAGGAGAGTGTTCCTATCCCAGAGCAGAAGCAGCCCCAAAAGAGATGTACAGATAGGAACCTCCCCGTCTCTGACCACCCAATGTTGTGAGAATTTTTGCTTCCATGTACAAGTGTGTTGCAGTTGGCTGGTCATAGCTCGCAGGGAAGGCACACCCGCAGCATAGTACTTGTGTCACTCTGCCCAGATTCTTCCCAGAGAATATGGATCATATGTCTCCCTTCATGAACAGACAATACTTTTGCACCTGTTCCAACCTAGTAGTCTTAGCCCATAGGTCTCTACATTGCTGGATCCACAAGCAATATTCACCAGCACCCAATTCAACTGTGTCAGTACTGGGGAAACTGTGAATCTCCTAGAACTTGGACATTCAGGGCAGGCTGCTTCCAGCTGAAAGGAGAGTACAGCATGCCAGAGAGCCTCTCAGGATAAAGGAGACTGGGGAACCAGCCCCACAACTGGAGGCCACCTTCTCCTCCTCCCCTGCCATTGCTTCTGAGGCAGCTGCCGCTTATCACTCAGAACCAGTGAGGTCCCATAGGGGATTATTAATCCAGGGGACTGAAAAGCAGCTTCCCCACCTCTGAAAGAATAGTCATCACATTCAGCCTTCCACAGAGCTTCATGTTACCTCTACAAAGCTACAGTGAGTGCTTTTGTGTGTCCCAAGGAGAAAAGCTATCACACTCCCTGACACCAGCAGGCTTCTCCTGAGCAGCTTGTTTCTTTTGGGAGAAGTCTACTTGCCCTGGAGGCAAGTCCCTGGCATAGCCAGGCCTTCTCCACTAGAGCATTTCAGCCAAAGCCCACAGTTAGACTGACAGCCTTGCACACAGAAGGTTGAACTGCCTCCACCACTTGTGCAGCACCTGGGCCAGTCTAGGAGCTGAGAATCTTGATGCCTTTGTGTTCCTGAAGAACAGGTACTGCTGGTACTGCTGAGAATGAGAGATGTGAGTGACTGGTGGGTCCTACACCTGTTTGCCTCTGCTAATCTTGTCAAGAACGGACCACAGTGTATCTGTTCTTCTCCTACCTAAGCATTCATCCAGAACAAGAGATCACCCCACCCCTCACTATTACAGCCTGGACAGGAAGTTGGGGAGGCTTATGGGCAAATTTGCCGCCTACTTCATTCTGATTCCACAAGGACTCAAGCATATCAGACAGGGGCCTAAGAAATGGGGATCACCTAATGTAATCCACAACTGCTGGCATCTGAACACTCTCTCTGGGGCCTGAAGTCCAGCTGACCCAAATTACCAGCAACATCACAGTGGATACCTACCTGCATGAGCTGAAGAGCAGTGCACTCTTCCCTCTTTACACTTAGCAGCAGAGTTCCCACAAGAGGAGAACAAGTAAATCACAAAGCCATTTGCTTTGAGCTGACGGAAGAGGTTTCAGATGAGAAGGAACCAGCCTAAGAACTCTGGCAATAAGAAAAAGCAGGATGATTCAATATCCCCAAAGAATCACACTAGCTCTCCATCAATGGACTCCATCAAAAGGAATTCTTGAAAAGACAGATATGGAATTCAAAATATGAATCACAAGAAAACTCAATAGGATTGATGAGAAAGTTGAAAACCAACACACAGAAAAAAAGAAAAAAGTGAGGATGGGAGTAGAAAGTTCAGGAAAAAGATATTTTAAAAAACATTCCTGGGAATAGTAATTTAGGGAATTTTGAGATACAGTGAAAAGTTTTAAAAACAGAGTAGATCAAGCATAAGGAAGGATTTCAGAGCATGAATACAAGGCTTTTGAATTAAACTAGTTATTCAAAAATAAAGAAAAACTAATCAATAAAAATGAACAAAATCTTTGAGAAATATGTAAAATGTCCCAACATAAGAATTATAATTATCCCCTGAAGGAGAAGAAGAAAAAAACAAAGGGCATGAGAGAAATAATAGAGGAAAACGTCCCTGGTGTTGCTAAAGATTGAGACTTTCAGGCACAAGAACATCATCAAACTCCTGGAATATTCACTGTAACAGGACATCACCAAGGCACACAGTCATCAGTCTGGTCAGAGCCAAGTGAAGAGAAAATCCTACAAGTGTGAGCTGAGAGCATCAAATAACTTACAGAGGAAAATCCATCTGACTAAGAACAGACTTCTCAATAGAAACCTTCCAGTCCAAAAGGGCCCTATCTTTAGAATTCATTAAAAGAAAACAAAAACAAACAACTGTCAGCCAAGAATTTTGTATCCTGCAAACCAAGTTTCATAAATAAAAGAGAAATAAAATCTTTTCCAGACAAGCAAACACTGAAGGAATTTGTCAACACTAGACGTAGCCTACAAGAAATGCTCAAAAGTATTCTAAACACTGAAAAAAATAGTCAAAACTCACCACTGTAAAAGCACTCAAAAGAAAAACATACAGATTTAAAAAACAGTAACTCAAGAAAGAATACTAGATAACAATCAACATGACTACAGCAGGCAGTATCTCACTTGTCCATATTAATGTTAAATGTAAGCAGTCTATATGCTCCACTCAAAACATAAACATTAATAGAATGAATTTAAAACAAATCAAAACAAATATCTGCTGTTTCCCAGAAACCAATTTAACTTGTAAGAGTCTCATAGACTCAAGGGAAAGAAATGGAAAAAATATATTCCACATAAGTAGAAATAAAAAATGAGCAGGAGTAGCTATTACTACATCAGCTAAAACAGACTTTAGGTCAATAATAGTAAAACAAAATTCAAAGATGGTTATCATATGATAAAAGCATCAATTCAACAGGAAGATATGGCAATTCTAAATATACTACATATAGGCACCTAACACCAGAGCTTGAAGATTTATAAAACAAATACTGTTAAACCAAAGAAATAAAAAGAATAGCAGTGTAGTAGTAGTGGGGGACTTCACTACTCCACTGACAGATCATTGAGATGGAAAAATCAACAAAGAAACAAAGTTCTTAAATAAGGCTCCAGAATAAACGGATCTAACAGATATATTTATAGGTCATTTTACCCACAAACTGCAGAATGCACATTCTTCATGTCAGCACATGGAACATTTTCTAGATAGATCATATGTTAAGCCATGAATCAAGTCTCAGCAAATTAAAAAAAAAAAAATCTAAGTCATGCTGTGTGTCTTCTTAGACCACATTGGAATGAAACTAGAAATCAATTCTAAGAGGAACTCTCAAAACTATAAAGATACATAGAAATGAAATGATCTGCTGCTGAATGATCTTTAGGTCAATAAAGATGGGAATCAAAAAAATTGAATTAAGTAATAATTGATATTGGCATGGGGACAGTGAAAAGGAAACACCTATACATTGCTTTGGGAATGTAAATTAGCACAATGTTTATGGAAAATGGTATGGGGATTTCTTAAAGAATTAAAAGGAGGCCTACCATTCAGTCTAGCAATCCCAGTACAGGGTATCTAACCAAAGGAGAAGAAAACATTGTATCAAAAAGTCACATGTGGGCAGCATCTGTGGCTCATTGAGTAGGGTGCTGGCCCCATATAGCGAAGGTGGCGGGTTCAAACCCAGTCTTGGCCGAACTGCAAAAACAGAAAAATAGCTGGGCCTTGTGGCAGGTACCTGTAGTCCCAGCTACTCGGGAGGCTGAGGCAAGAGAAACTCCTAAGCCCTGGAGTTGGAGGTTGCTGTGAGCTGTGTGATGCCACAGCACTCTACCGAGGGCAATAAAGTGAGACTCTGTCTCTAAAAAAAATAAAAATAAAAAAAAAAAGTCACATTCACATGTATTGAAACAAAATTCACAATTGCAAAGACTGTGGAATAAACCTAAGTGCCCATTAAGTTATGAGTGGATAAAGAGAATGTGGATATGCACATTCTCCAAATACTCCTCAGCCATAATGAAGAAAGATGGTGGTGGTGATAGGGAACAGCTGTAAGCACAGAAGCTTTGCTCGCCCACCACTCACCTTCTGTTGTGTGGCCTGGTTCCCAACAGATCAAGCCCTGTACATGTCAGTGGACTGATGGCTGGGGAATGCAGCTTTATTTGATAACAGAAAGTGCATTTGAAAGGAAACAGGGGGAGGCTCTTCACATTTTGTCATCATTCAGGAGGTTATGCCATGTTGAACATCAGCAATCATTATGTTGCCGCATTAGTGGGGCAAATTCTGCTTTATATGTCTCTTCAGTTGTGATTAAAAATTGACAAGGCAAAGTTAAGTCTAGAAATCTACTATGTCCCTCAAATTCATACGAAGTGCCAAAGTTTCCTAGAAGCTGGGGAACTTCTCTGAGGTGGTCCCTTATGAGGTCTGGGAATTTGTTTTCCCTACGTTCTGAAGGCATCACGGTGATAATCTACTCCGGAGAGATTTTTCTCTACAGAGTATTAGGAGATTGCCAGAATTGACTTGCATTGTATTAGTGTTGCCGACTATACAGTTTTCCCTTGATTTATCAAGGTCACCTCATATAACTAAAGTAATATACTTCTCTGGCCAACCTATAAGAGTATGAAAAGATTATATAGTAATTAAAAAAACTATAAAAATTTTCTCTGTGTGAGTTCAAAAGCAATAAAAATGTTCTTTAACGTAAGAGAGTGGAGAAAATCCCGTACTATTGTATGGTCATTTGTAATGAAATATATTGACATTTTTCTCTGTCTCAAGCTGGTTGAAAGCTTTTTCATTCTATACCTCCAAAAAAAAAAAAAAAAAGACAAATTGGCACTTAACATAAACCCTGTTAATCTCCAGCTGTGAGAAAGCAGACAGAGTGTGCCAGGTCGAGTTTGCCCTGTGTGACACTTATAGCCCAGCAGGTGTAATAAGAGGCATGAGACTTACCAGAATAGGTTCACATGGTACATGAAGGTTTCTTTTTTCTAACTTAACTCTGAAACTTTTCTTAAAATAATTATATTAATAGATATTATGAAATGAATTGTTTCCTTCAAAATTCATATGCTGAATCCCTAAGTCCCAGTGTAGTAGTATTTGTAAGGGAGGCATTTTAAGTGTAGACAAGGTCATGAGTACAGCCCCATGATGGAATTAGCGTCCCTATGAGAGGAAGGGAAGAGAACAGAGTCCCCTCTCTCTACCGTGTGAAGACACAGCCAGGAGAAGGCTGCTGTCTGTAGGCCAGGAAGAGAAACCTCCCCAGAGAAAGGGATTGGCTTGCACCTTAATCTTGAACTTCCCAGCCTCCAGAAGTCTAAGACATGAATTCCTGCTGTTTAAGTCATCCAGCCTTTTGTTATGGCAAGAACAAGCTAACTAATACAATAGAATATTTGTTAATTGAGATGACTATGATACTTTTCAGAGAGCTCATGAGGCTGCCGTAATAAATTATAACAAATGGGGTGGTGTAAAACAACAGGCATTTATTTTTTCATAGTTCTGGAGGTCAGATGTGCAAAATCAAGGTGTTGGAAGACACGTGATCTATCTAAATATCTAGGAGAGAATTCTTCCTTGCCTTTCTTCAAATTTCTGCTGGCTTCTGAGAATCCTTGCTGTTCTTGGCTTGTGGCTGAGTAACTCCAGTCTCCGCCTTACCTACACCGGGCTCCTTTCCTATGCAGGTCTGTCTGTATCTGCCTTCCAAGGGCACTAGTCACTGAACTTAGGGCTCACTCTAATCCAGTATGGCCTCATTTTAACATACTTATCTCTACAGAACTCTATTTCTGAGTCAGGTCACATTCTGATATTCTGGGTGGACATGAATTTTGGGAAGTAAAATACTCAATCCATTATAGCTCATAATTGAGTTCAAAATATCAGTGAATATTAAAATACTTATACAAATGACAAATATGGGTTTCCTAAATAATAGGGATTATATGCTGATTTAGTTTGTGTCACATCTTGTTTTCTTCATTTAGCTTAATTTCTCTTTTCCTAGTTGCTCCTGTCTCAGAAGGCTGTGGCTTATCCCTGAGAAAGGATAAACTCTCTCCTGAGGTTGATATTTATGGGAATGCAAGCTGACAGGTAAGCTGACGCAGTCTTTCTTAAATATTTGACCCACAAATGTAACCAGACACTTAAAAAAAAATCTGTGTTTCCTTGCTGTTGTGGTTATAGTGATATCAGATGAAGTGGACATCAAGACAGGATCACTGCCAGAAATATAGGGCATTTCATAATGATAAAAGGGTCAATTCATCAGGAAGCATATCTCAAACGTGTATGTGCCTAATAAAAAAGTTTCAAGATCCACAAAGTACCATTGAATCCACAATCATAGTTGGGTATTTTTAACACTCCACACTCAGTAATTGATAGAACATCCAGACAAAAAATATCAATAAACATATAGAAAATTTTAACAGTACTATTGATACATCTGACCTAAATAATATTTATAGAACATTTTATTCAACACTGCAAAATACACATTTTTTTTCAAGTGTACGGAAAATTCACCAACATAGGCAATAGGATACATCAGAAAATGTGTGAACAAATTTTAAAAAGAAAAGGAAATCTTTCTTAGTGTATTCTTTAACCACAGCAGAATTACATAAGAAATCAATAGAATACATAAAATGTCTCCAAATATTTTAAAATGAAACAAAATACGTTTTATGACCTCAACTTTTGAAAAGAAAGTAAGTGAAACATCTTACTCAACTCTATGAATCCCAGTGGGAAGAGGAATATCTCCACTAAACTGATTAAGAAAATTAACCCTTAAAGTCAATTAACATTTTTGAAATTTACCATTTATAGGTTTTTTAAAGTAACCTTATATGTTGCCACTGACCACTAGCTGGCTACATCAAGAAAGCCAAATGTATAAATTATGCTTTCAGATTTGCTAAGCTTATTTACATAAATATCCCCGTTACTTTTCACGGTCTCATTTTTTCAAAACCCCTAGGTTCTCAAAAGTCCTCTTGCAACAGGCTAGGGGACTGGTAATTGTCTTGGAAATGTAAAAGGAACACTTTTTCTACATATGTTAATACCACTGTTTATTGACTATTTCTTAGCTCTGTTGTAATTGGGGTCATTAGGGAAGCAAAAGCAGCTCAGATGCTGTCAATACCTGACCTTTAAAATAGTTGTACGTTCTGTGTTCCTGGGTGTTAAATGAGGTGGCGCTTTCATGGAATGGTAGCTGTTGTTACAGTGCAAGCAGGAGCAGAGAGATGCCATTTCTTGTTGGAAACTTTTTTTTTTGGGGGGGGAGAGTCTTCTGCTGCAGACATGGTGTTTCAAAAATCAGACAAAATATATTTCATGGAAAATCTATTTTGAGCTCGACATTCATTTGAAAAGCTAAAACTAGCATCCGGATAAAAAAAGGAAGGGATGAAACATCAAACTGAAAATATCTTCCTATATTGTGACATTTTAGCAAATGTAAATGAAACCACCTTTAAGGCTGTCATAAGCAAAGAAATCCAACTGGGGTCTTGATGACTGAAGGGATGTTGAAGAATCTCTCATCAGCGACCATAAAGAATAAAGCAAAAGCTATCAGTAATGTGCAGATGTTATCAGGATGTGACTTCAGCACAACCCTGCCTCTCCAGAGAGGCAAAACTGCAGATGTTTAACATATCACAGGAACTAACCACAAATTCTGTTTTGCTTTTTCTACTTTATGTTTAATTTTTTTTTTTAAGATACATGAATTGCACTTTGGAAGAACTTCCTCCAACCTCAATCACTTTGTAAGTCTAAATGCTTCCTACTAGGACGTAGAGAGCTCTGGGTGAAGTGGCATATAAATAGTAATTTACACGGGTGTGGGCAGTAGGAAATATCTAGGGAGGGATGTGTTTAAGCATTTATATGTGGATGGTGGGAAGAGACTTCTCATTACTGTGTGATAATGGAACGTTAGGTGTGAGGCAGTGCCCCATACACTGATTTGACAACAAACCTACTTTAAATCTGCTTAAGTTCTGGCAATCCAAAAGAACTCATAGCAACCCAAATTTGTTAAACAAAATAGAATGACTTGGAGATGTGAAGCAAATAGCTCTGCCTAGATGATTTTTTTTTTTTTTTAAATTATAGAGTACCAACTTCATAGATAGTTTGTGTAGTTTTAAAAGGAATTATTTATCTTTGAATGATTGCTCCTCCGTGGTGAGAATTCTTTTGGGGAGGATTCCTGGGTTTTCATTGTGTTTTTGAAAATAGCCAATTATACAATCATGATGAGGTGTAATAAGACATTTATTTATTTCATTTTGACTAGTTGGTTTAGACATACTCATTTTCCAGGGAAATTTTCTTTTCTAAAGCAAACCCTAGTTGTCCCATCTATTCAGCTGGTCTGACCCCATCTCTAAGGGTGGAGCAGGCCGGTTTGCTGGTACCCTCTTCTGCCTGACACGGTCTCTGCTGCCGTCTGGCCTCCCCTCATCCAGCAGCTCCCTTCCATGCCCAGGGAGCAGCAGGACCCGCCCTCCAGGGTCTGTATTCAGAAGAGGCTGACATTGGCTGGACCACATGGGCTGAAGATTGCAGAACAAAAACAGAAATAGGAGAAAGAAAAGAATTCTTAAAACAAGAAGAAGATCATCCTTCTTGAGATTAAAAGCATCAAGCAGCACACTAATTAGTTTTGGGAAGGGACTTTTACTTAAGGAAAAAATTGTAATTTATGTCAGAAAGACTAAGTATTAGAAAGCATATCAAAGAATTACACTTTACTTTCGGTTAAAATGATTAAATCTGGTGTTTACAAAGGGGAACAAAATCATAGAAAGATATCACCTGGAGTGAAAGTGGGCACAATATCTACTCCCAAAATAATTTCCTTTGAGATTCAGGGAAGAATAAGGCCAGAAAGTGGGAGTCACAATATATTTCACTTTCTGAAAGAAAGAGGCAGAAGAGAAATAGAGAATCTAGCCCTGCTTTATGTTATACAGCCCAAGGAAGCAAAGTAATTCTAACCTGATGTTTTAAAAACAAACCAGACCAAAGACAAAACAATCTTTGGTTTTAAAGCACATTTGTCTACTTTTTTGTCCATATGGACGAGTAAACACAGGTTGTCTTTAGAGGTTGGTTTTTAGTGGGCCTAGAGTACTCTCTTCATGCTCTTATTTTTCGTGCCTAGAATGGAGTCTAATAATGTTGGTTGAACTAAATTGTTGAATGAGAGCAAAGAACCCTGTGCTGGGTATTGAACAAAGCGAAAGATTCAAATATTTGATAACCTCAACACTCTCTGTCTAAAGGGCCATCTCAACTTGTAGGAAAATTTTGTGTGATTTTTATGCCAGAATAGGCAAGTACAGAAGGAATGAAAGAAATTCTTCCGTGTAAGGTTGTTCCACCTTTGGCCAAGATGTGACCAACTCAAAAGCTCAAAACGTTTGGAGGAGATGTTCACTACCATCAGGATTACCACAGTATGTGTAGGATCAAAGAAAAGTCCACATTTTACCCTGGTGATTAGCTGTAATTAAATAAAGTAAGTCTTTTGAAACTTCATTAGCAGCAAGACGTTTTTTACAGCAGCATGGGCACAAATCATCCATTCTTAATTAAAAGATAATCCATAGGATGGCCATAATCTTCTTCTAAAAATACACTGTTTCCCCCTGAAAGATTTTCTCATCAAATAAGGATAAATAACAGTTTCTACGAGTTTAAGCCGTGAAGGAATGGATGCTCCTCCCGCTTGCTTGAGTGAGTGCTGACTGTGGCTGATAACATCACTTTGGCACGCCATTATCTAAAATGGTAGAATACCTCACTTCAGCAAAGTCTGACATAAATCTTTGAAAACAAAGACATTGCATATGTATGAGCTGAAATAGATATGACAGTGTTGGCACATTAATATTCCTGTCACTAGGGGGTTTCAAACTTTTAAGGAAAGGATGGGAATGAATTCAGACTATAGCTGGTAAAATAGGGCAGCGTACAGTAGGACGATTAGGCATTGCTAACCCTAATAAAACATGTGCAGAGGAGGGTTCTCCTGCTCCCTGCCTCTGGTAAAAATTGACTGTAGGCTCTTCTCTGGGTAATGCCAAGAACAATTAATTTGGCTTAGAGATTTGCCTGATGTTCTAAGCATACTAATAAGAATATTCCATAAAGAACAGTTCCAGTTGATAGAAGAGAGAACTGCGTTTTCTTCTGTAGCCACTGTGGTGGTTCCTGGGTAACAGATGTTTCCACTTATTCCACAACAACCCTCATTAAAAATAGCTATGGGTCCTCATTGAATAGTTCTCCACATAGTTGGATCGGTGCAGAAAATAGTTCTATTATCGTATGTTCTACAACTTCTTCTGTTCCTGTTTTTGGTTGCCAATATGAAAAGCTTCACCATGCACTTTTGACTTTTCTGAAATAAGTAAATAAATGAAAAATAAACTTCTTTTTACTCCATCTTCTTCCATTCAGACTTACTACATGTTAGAAACATCTACTTAGAAATGCCAACAATTTTTAGAAAAGCCTTATCAATCATCAAATTCTAGAAAATCACCACTTACTGAGAAAGATGACATAACAGTTGTCTAACATTTCACAGCGTATGGAAGTGGGCAAGAGTTATTCAGCACTAGGTCTTAATGAAAAATAGTCGCTGCGTTACAGTCCTAGTGTTTGAAACCTATGCTGAAATGCTAGAGTTTTTATTTTGGTAAAACATATGTGTTGATCTGCGGATTGGAAATGAGGGGCTGCTTACAAGGCCTTTACCAAAAGCTTTTTGGACACATTGCTGTAGCCCTGAAAGGCTTGGTTGGTCTGAGCCCTGACAGCAGTCGCCCAGATGGAGAAAAAAGGCTTCAAAACCTTCCCTTTGACAAAAACACATGAAATAATATCTGACAAAGGCATCTCAAGCAAACATGATGGCAATTCAGCAATTATGCAGGAGAGCACATCTCACTTCCAAATGTCTTTTTTTCTTCTTCAAATTTTACACATAACATCGCGTAGAGGTGCTTAGGTCAGTAATTTTTTTAAAAAACAATTTAATCTATGATGGTGCTTTGGGTTTGGTTTAACTCCTTTATTACACTAATGCTATTTGTCATTTCATGCATGTGTCAGCATTGTTTCTGAATGGCAAGAAAACGTTGGGAATAAACCAAGCACAAAGAACGGCTCTTGCAGCTCGCTACATGCAACTTTATTTTAGAAAGCAAGATACATTCCACAGCAATAGGTGTATGGTACTTGCAAAATATTGCAATCCCTTAAATTGAGTCATATGTTGAAAGAAATAATCCTAATAATAAATTAAGTAATATTTATAACAAAATGGCACTTGGCCAGGTCAAAGTTGCATCACTTCACTCTTTAATCTCAGACTGTCTGAAAATATATTGCTCTAGATCTTGGCAAATAGGTAAAAGTAAGGTTTTTCCAAAGGAAATAAAACATTACATTTAAATATGAAAATGTTTGTTTTCCAAATGAAATACCATACTATGAAGAATTTACCTGTACAAAATTAATTTTGACTTCATTTTACAAATAAATTATCAGTACAAGCATAATGAATAGAAGCCCAAATTTCAATCAGGATGAATAATAATAATAATAATAGTAATAATAAATGGGATAGGACATATGCTTCACAAATAACTTCCACATATACTTCCTCAAAGTATTTTCCTTTTTATTTTATAATCGTCAATCTTTTACTGATCAAAGATATACTATATCTCAAATAAACAAGTTGCTCATAGTATGAAATTATTGATATGAAATCTAAAAGAAAACAAACCTACTTGGTCCTTTAAAATGCCTTATTTTATATGCATTTATTGCAGGAAAATAATGAATTGCAGCTGCTGCTTCTTCCCCTGATATTTTGAGATAACTTACATGATTTTGCAATGGCTTAAATATTTTGCCACCAATTATAGAATAATCGGAAGAGGGGAAGGGAAATGTGTATGACTTGGCCTGTGCTCGTTTCTTACTGTGTCATCTAGTAATTAGGAAGACCAGAGAAGTACCGTTTAATGGGGAAGAAAAAAATAGTCAAATGCATTAAAATTATTAAAAAATATATTAGAAGTTCCTAGATCCATTTTCCACATGGTCTGTGTATGAAGGCACTGCAAATTCTCTGGTGTTCACGTGTGCTAATCGAGTTACCAGTAAAGTGGGTGCAGATGAGATGCTCCTAAAGTTATGTCTAAAAAGATGTAGTATTTACTCAACCACATTCACACAAACAATTTTCTTTCTTTGTACCCTCACTCTTTTTCAGATAACTTCTTTTGCTCTATCAGATTTTATAGATTGAATTAGGAATGTTACATTTTCTGATAACTGTGAAACAGCTAGAATTTCAGTTCACCACTGGTTAAGCCATTGTGTTCCTTTATTCATTAGGTATAATGCAACTATTGTGTACCTGAAATATTTTTGGTCTTACAGGTAGAGTCTATCATTTTATTAGAATGAAGCATGCGTTTCACTTTTTAGTATAACATATGCACGTCCTTGCTTGAGTTGAATGAAAATGGCCATGGGTCTTATTTTATGTGGAACTGAAACATTTAGCAAAATAGCCATTTTTATATGAAATGCCATACAGAAATATGTACAAATAAATGTGAATTTAGTATTACCAATGAAGAAATCGCCCTAAGACACTGGGTGACTTAATTTTACATGTTATGGCATTTCATTATCTAGTAAAATAAGTCCTGTATCTTCTGTTACCATTTTATATGAAATAAATAAAAGACTAATTTCATTTCTTATCTATCCATTTGCTTACTCCTTGAAAAAAACAGATATGGTTTATAAAAGAAGTTGTTATATTAAGATGTATGTCTGCGTTTCTTTAGAAGACAGATTAGAGCACTTCAGCTGCCACTAAAGTCGTCGCTCTTTGTAACAAAATGTAATGCTGCATATATAAAAATGCAAAGTGCAATGTAGAGTCAAATGTCTCTCAGCACAAGAGTTGTTCGTTTTAGCACCCATTTTGTTGGTATTTATCAACTTACTAATTATAGGCAAATTGCTTCCAACACGAAAACTGTGATGATTAGCAGTTTTTTCTGCTAACTCGAGTCTACTGTAGTTCCGGTAAAGAATGTCAATAATCCAGATTCCTTTCTTTTTCCTGGCTTAGAATGTGTAAAAATAAATTCATCAGGCTAGCATTTCTCAACTTTTGGGAAACGTGGTTTGGAAAGATGGGGGTTGGAAGAGGAAAAGGGCTGGATGTCAAATCAGGAAGGTCTACTTGACACCCCCCATCAACGGGGTGATCGTGTAGGCTTTTTGGAGATGGGTCTATTTACCACACAATAGAATTAGGTAATCCCAGTCTCACTAACAGTAAACAAATTCAAGCATCACAAGAAAAGTGCATCAATTGCTAGAATCTAGAATAAAATACTTGTACTAAAGAAGAGGGGAAGAAGAAAGACTCTTAAGACCTAGCTCCCATACTATTACTGATAACCAGAAAATGGTTGGCATATATTATTTTAAGCCTCTCAGCTAGGTACACAGCAGAGCTCCATGATACCGCTTGGTCAGACATAAAACAGTTTGTAACGTTCAGCCCTCTTTTAAACCATCCTTTAAAGTAAGCTCAAATGAAAAAGGGAGTAACATGCCAATCTAGAAAATGTTTTCATAACATGCAATACAATAAAAGGTTGAATTTTCTACCACCATTGCTAATTTCACCCATTTGTTTCTCATTACAATAAGTAAACAAGATTAAATGGGAAACCTTACAGTTCACCGAGTACATTACACAGCAGAAATGTCTGTAGCAAATACTGACATAGGGTCTTAACCAACTTATGTGCCTCTAAGTGACTATTTCTCCCTGCTAGGAAGGTTTTACAATTTTAAAGTTATATTGGCAGGTTCCAGTCAGCAGTGATGTCTGCAATGGCCTTCTCTCTCCAATACATTGCTTTTAGTCTAATTGCTTATTTGCAGTCTCAGCAAGCAGAGAGAAGAATTTTATCCTCTTTGCCTTGTCTCTGAATACTAACTAGCTGGCCCAGCCAAGGCTCTCTAAAGAGAGAAACTGCGTGAGAGACACACTGCATTTGACACAGTCAAGAGGTAAAAGAAAGAGCAAAACAAAAGTCTATTCAGGACCGAATCCTCTGATATTCTTCCCCATCCCCCAACCCCTTCAAAAGTAGAGTGAAAGGGGGAAATACCCATAATTCCGTTCCTGAATGCCTGAGGTTGGCGGAATAAAGGACAATGACTGACGGGTGACTGTCAGTCGAATTCTCAGTCTCCAAGCTATCACTTCTTGGCCTTGTTAAACAGAAAAAGTGTGTACATAACAAGGAAATAATGTCATAAGTTCTCTGTGAATTCAAGGCAAGTTCAATATGGGAGAAAAAACCCTAAGTTTTTCCACATGGGCACATGGGTTCCTTCCAGTTTTCTGTATTTTTCCTGGAAAATGTTATCAAATTATTAAGTATTTTTTTTTTTTTTGTGACAACAAAGCTAAGTAACTTTGGGGGAATTGCTGAAGGGCTATGAACCTACTGGCCTCCTAATTTCCTTCTTTCTTTCTTTCTTTTTTTTTTTTTTAAAGAATGGGGACTCTAACTTGATTAATGAAACTCCTTGAAAGGTTTGCTAACTTATTTTTAAAGGAGTAAGAACCAATGATCAGAGTTTTTCTGTTTGAATTTTAAAAGGCTCCTCTCAAGCTATTTCCCCAAGATCTCATCACACTTTCATCTCTGCAGACTGCCTTAATCTCCTGTCTTTGTTGTTCCGGTGTCTGGGCGGCTTGTTCGACTCCACGTTTGCTAGGACTGAAACTCGACATTAGGCACTCGCAGGTATAAATCCCTACAAATGCAGACTTTCCCGAGGAAGGTAGAGCATGCTAAGCCGGAGAGGTTTTGATATTTGTTTAAATAATGTATATTAAGTTGTATGTTGTACGAACTTCAGGTCCAGAGAGATAAATGTGGAGTGATGGAGTAGTTTGTATTTAATAAAAATAAGTTGGCCTCTTCCTGGATTCCTATTACACCCCAGTCTGCTGACCATCTGTAGTAGAAAGACAAAGGTTCTGTCCTCAGTTCCACTGGGCTAAGAAGCACTACCCAGAGCCCCAGATTTCTAGGTCTTGGCATGGTGGGCATGACAGTTCGCTGCGGCCAGGCTGCCCAGGCCAGGCGTAGCCAGCGGAGAAGTGGCGTGGCGAGGCCTCAGCTGTGCCATTCGATCCCACAGGGCCCATTCAGGCAAGCTGCCTACTGCTGCCTCCTCAGCAGGTATTACTAAAAATTCTGAACTTTTTAAGCAAAAGGATAGAGCTTATTGAAAATAAAAGATATAAGAGGAAGAGGGGAAACAAACTCTGGCAGCAGGAGTGGAGGACGAAATGGGCAGCCACTAAAATTTCTGAGTATTTTGAAAGAAATGAAGAAATAGGGGGAATAGTGTAATGGAAGTAAAACAAGAAAAACAAGAGGAAGTTAATTTCCTTGTTATATCTTTTCTGGTTTTCTCTGCTATAAAGCAAAACAAGCAAACAAAAAAACCCCAGAAATAGCCGGGTGTTGTGGCAGGCGCCTGTAGTCCCAGCTACTCGGGAGGCTGAGGCAAGAGAATCGCCTAAGCCCAGGAGTTGGAGGTTGCTGTGAGCAGTGTGATGCCACAGCACTCTACCGAGGGCGATAAAGTGAGACTCTGTCTCTACAAAAAAAAAAAAAACCCAAAAAATTTAAACATATAAACATGTAAGAATTCTGTGTACTTCTCTATTAAATATGGGCAATAATTTGTTTCACTTTTATTTTGTTTTATTTTGTTTTTTGAGACAGCATCTCACTGTGTCGCCCTCAGTAGAGTGTGGTGGCATCATAGCTCACAACAACTTCAAACTCTTGGGCTCAAGCGATTAGCTGGGGCTACAGGTGCCTGCCACAATACCTGGCTATTTTTAGAGATGAGGGTTTGCTCTGGCTCAGGCTGATCTCAATCCTGTGAGCTCAGTGTAATCTCCACTTTGGCCTCCCAGAGTGCTAGGGTTATAGGTATCAGCCACTGTGTCAGACTTTGTTTCAATTTTAAAGTTTAGACATTGAAAGTACCTGATAGGAAATAGTCCTCTTACTTAGTTTTCAAGAAATTAATTGGCAGAAAATTTGGCAAACATCATATGAAAACTTTACTTGATTGCATATGAAATTTATTCTTGCCCAAAAATGTGAACAAGATTGCCAGAATCTGTCTCCCTCCCCCACTTACAGTAGATCTAACTTCAATTATAGGATCTGAGCATTTATTTCAGAAGCTCAAGCAGAAATGATCATATCCAATACCTGAGAATGTTTTCATGTAGTCCTTATTTGTAGTGATTCTATTTCTACTCCTTATTTATAATGGTTCTCACACACACATGGAAAAAAAAAATTCCTGAGGAAAATAACCATTTAATTAATTTCCCTGTCATAAGTAGTATTGATGGATTTAGCGATATTAAATTTGAAAGTCCCAGATAAGTGTTTTTAAACTTTAGGATTACAGTTATTATTATTTTTGGTTACTTAAAAACACATGGAGATGAAAGTTACATATATAATAAAATAAGGAAAAGATTTCAGTTGAGAGAAAATTTGAGGCTAACTTTTAACAAATGAAATTAAATCTCTGCGTATTTAAAGAATGCTTTCCGGGAGCTTAATGATGAAAAATTAGCTTACTACTGAATAGTTTCATAAAATTGTTTCTTAATGATAATATAATATTATTTTAAACTAAAGGGTTTTTTGTGTCATGTGTATGTATGGGCGGGTGTGTGTGTGGACGTGTGGTAGATGATAGAGAGCCAGTGGGAAGACTAGTAGCTGCTTCATGCAAGAGACTTTTCAAAATGAAGATATATAATTCTGCATTTCATTTATATTTAACAAGACCTGCTATACAGTTGAGGGAATTCCAATTATTTTGAAAAATAATGACCTATGGGTCAGTCGTATCTTGACAACTCCTGATGAGGGTTCAAGAAAAAATTCAGTGTCTTTAAAATACAGAAATCTAAGAAGATCACCATCATCAGGAATGACAGAAAGGCTTATATATTTTCTGAATAGGATAATTATTTTATGAGCTAGCTATACCTATAAAGACTGATCATTTCTTTTTCTAATAACAAAGAACAATGTGGTCAGGGGAAGGGATGAAATACACAGCTGACTGTCATTCATAAATGGTAAATGCTAAAGGTTTTCCTTCTGAAAGCAATTAAGCCTACATGCATTAGTAACTCCATTTTAGCTAATATAATTTAGCCAACGTAGCCTCTAGGTTATAACAATACAGTGTTAGGGCTGCGGTGTGGAGCAAATGATGCTGTGTGCCAGGAAGTCAGGGAGGCAACGTGTCAATGGTGAGGTTTGTCCTCTAGACTGTAGGAAAGGAGGTTTAGAATGGGTTTGGGAGAGAAGAAAGAGACTGCCTGAAGAGAAATTAATTGAGCAAAGACACAGATGGAGGATGATGGCAAGTGCAGAATGTCCAAGCCTTAACTTGTCCTTTCTGTAGCTAGATAGACGGATAGGCAAGAAATAGAGATGGATGGATAGATACTGGATGAAGAACCTCATGGAGGGAAGTGGTAGTGTAGGAAAGTCAATTCTTCTCTATTGATATCACTTAAATTGTATGAAGATAGAAAGATGTCAGCAAGTTGGCCAACTAGGGTTCTTTTGTACTTGCACTCTCCACAAAAAAGGACCAAAAACTGAAAACAACTATACTTGGACTAGAGTGACAGAGAAAGTAAGCTGTATGACACCAGGGGAACGGCATAACTCCTGTGGCACATGGAAGACCAGGGTAGCAATATAGGGAGGGGAATGAGTCACACTATCTCTCTGGCTGGGATCAGCTTGGCATCAAGGGGTACTTTTGCTTACAGGGAAAAGGTAAGCCGAGGGTCCCCAGAGTTCCCCCCTATATCCACAAAAGCCAGTAATGCTTGCTACAGAAGAGTCCCCTGGTCCTCACAGGTCCTGAATCCAGTTTGTATAGTAGCCAGGGGTTCATGTACTACATTGCTTCCTAGTGGGAGCTCACTTTGAGCATCCCAACCCAATGACCTAAGCTGCTATGTTTTGGTGCCATTTTGAAACTGGACACAATACCAGAGAGCATTCTGTCCTGGGGGCCAGTGGCAAGTAACTGCCTCCACCCCTGAAGTCCCAGCATCATTTCAGCCCATTTATGTAACTGTGTACAGCACCATGGCCCCAGCTGCCTGGAACCTAGGCCAAATGCATGTGAGACCTTAGCATCCAAGCCCACCTGGTACACCACCTCTCCAGGGAACATGTGGACTTGCACATATGGAAACCAACAAACAGCCAGCTAACTGCCTGGACCACCTGAATCTGTGCTGCTCAACTGGCTGGCCCATGGACCTTGTGTATGCATGGACTGTGTTGGCTCTGTGCCCATGGACAGACTACCTCAAGGCCACCCAGATCTTCTGTACCCACAAGTGCCCACACCTGACCTGACAGCTGGTCTGGTGGTAGCTCTATCCTCCTGAAGGCCACCACAGAGCCAGTTGGCTTTGCCATGTTCAGGCATTCCTGACCTTAGCCTGATAGTCAGTCTAGGGGTGGCCCCACTGCACCAAAAGGACTGCCACAGGACTTCTCAGCACCACTGCATCAGCACCTGGCCTGAGAGAGGGTCCTTCAGTGGTTTAGAATTATGGAAAGCCTGCCAAAATTTCACTGGGCACTGCCAGGCTCATGCATGCATGCTTATACCCCACCCAGTACAATAGCTGGTCTGACTGAGGTCCTATTCCCTCAACAGCACTACACAGGATACCTGGCTTGCCATGTCTATGTGCACTTGATTCAACATCTAGTCTGGTGGCATCTTTGACAAAGATGTTAGACAAGCACACAGCTGTTCATTTGACTGTGCCAGTCCAGTGGCAATCTCTACCTTTATAGAAATCCCACAGGCAGCCTGTTGACCCTCTGTGCCTGCACATGCCTGGCTTAACAACCAACCTAGAACCTTGCCCCCAGCAAAAACATACTACCACTGTCACAAACTCCTGTAGCTGAAGCCACTAAAACAATTGCAAACATTGCTGATGAGATTTACAACCGAAGAAACTGAACAAAAACCATCTTATTGACTCCACACAGAATCGAAGTCAGTGCGCCATTCTCAACTGACACCCTAGGACCATCTACACTAAAACTTCCCTCCCTACAAAATTTACTCTGTAAAATTGGAAAAAGTGACCATTCCACTAGATGTACTGATATCATTGTTGGGACACAAGAAACGTAAAAGAGAAGGAAGCAAAACACCCCTCCAAAAAATACAATAAGTCTTCAGAAACAGATCCCTAAGAAAAGGACATTTATCAAAAGCCTAATAAAAAATTCAAAATAATGGTCTTAAGAAAACTTAACAAAATATGAGAGAATGTAGACAAAAGACAATTCAATGAAATTAAAAGTAATTTATGGGGCTTGGAGCCCGTAGTCAGTGAGTAGGACGCCGGCCACATACACAGAGGCTGGTGGGTTCGAGCCCAGCCTGGACTTGCTAAACAATGATGACAATTGCAACAAAAAAATATCTGGTTGTTGTGGCGGGTGCCTGTAGTCCCAGCTACTTGGAAGGCTGAGGCAAGAGAATCGCTTAAACCCAAGAGTTTGAGGTTGCTGTGAGCTGTGATGCCATGGCACTCTACCGAGGGTGACATAATGAGACTCTGTCTCAAAAATAATAACAATAATTTATGGTTTGAATAAGAAAGTCATCATGATAGATAGTATAAAATGTAACCAAATAGAAATTGTAGAACTGAAGAAGTCAATGAATTAAATACAATTGGAGCCTTCAACAAGAGACTAAATGAAGCAAAAGAAGGAGTTCCTTAACTTGGATGCACGTCTTTTGAAATAATCTGGTTAGAAGGAGGGAAAAAAGAGAATGAGAAAGAGTAAAGAAAGCCTTTGGGACTTATGGGACATGACTAAATATATAAAATTCACATTGTTAGGAGTATCAGAGGGAGAAGAGATGGAAAAATGCACAGAATGCCTATTTAATAAAATATTAGCTGAAAATTTCCCAAATTTGGAGAGATGTGGACATACAGATTTAGGACTCTCAAGAGAAACCAATTAAATTAAGCCCCAAAAGATGCTCTCTGAGGCACATTATAATCAAACTCTCAAAAGACAAAGAGAGAATTCTAAAAGCTGCAAGAGAAAAGCATCAAGTCCCATATAAGGGAATCCCCAATAGACCATCAATAGATTTTTCAGCAGAAATCTTGTAAGCTAGGAGAGAACAGGATGATACATTCAAAGTGGTGAAGAAAAACCTACCAGCTAAGAATACTACAGCTAGCAGAGCTATACTTCAGAAATTAAGGTGAAATAAAGACCTTCTAAGACCAGCAAAGTCTGAGAAAATTTATTAACCCCTAGGCCAGGCTTACCAGAAATGCTTATAGGAGTGCTATAGCTGGAAACAACCCCTCTCCCCATAATTACTATTATGAAAATACATTAAAGTGTAAAACTCATCAGTAGAAGTAAATTCATAAATCAAACACAGAATACCCTGGCAACTTAATGGTGCTATGGAAATTTTTCAATCCTCAAATATGAAAATTTAAAATAAAAATGGTGAAAAACAGCAATAGTACAACTAGGGGCTAAAGAACACATAATAGATAAAGATGTAAATTAAGACATAGATTGTAGGGGGGAGGAAAAATGTTTAGGAGTATTTTCATACAATCAACATTAAGTTGCTATCTGCTTAAAACAGTCTGTTATAAGTATGAGACTCTTTATGTTAACCCCATAGTAACCACAAAGGAAGAAAGTGGCATATACACAAATGAGAAAGTATAAAAGTCAAAGCTTAGCGCCATAGAAAACCAACGCACGGAAATAAAAACTAAGTGAGGAAGAAAGTAACATGTATCCAGAAATATTATTAGATCTAAAGGGAGATAGACTGCAATACAATAATAGTAGGGGACTCCACAACCCCACTTTCAATAATGGAGAGGTTTTTTAGACAGAAAAGGAAATGTGCACACACACACACACACAAAACTTAAACTACACTGACCAAGTGGACTTAACAGACATTTACAGAATATTTCACCTAACAGCCTCAATATGCACATTTTTCACAACTGCACATAGAACGTTCTCCAGAATATATCACATGTTAGACCACAAAACCAGTCTTAAGAAATCTAAGAAGATTTTAAGAAGACAGTGATCATATGTCAAGTATCTTTTCTGAACACAATGGTATAAATCTCAAAATCAACAACAAGACAATCCTCAGACACTATAACCATGTGGGTGGCCTGCCCTTCAGACTGATGAAATAGATGCTTGAACAAGTACATCTCCTTGTTGTTTGACAGCAAAGTTGTTTTACTATGCTACCTATGACTTTCTCATGTTCCTCCAGTAGTATAAAATTACTCTTTACACCTACAGGAGTTTTAACTACCAATAATATAGCAGATTATAGAAAGAAGATATTATCTTTGTGTGTTAACATAAAGATAGCCTATAAGAATCATATTTGCATTACCTGAGCTCTAAAGAGAAAAAATGATTTAAAACAAATAAACAAAAAATTCGGTCTGTTTGGCCAGTCACAGTGGCTCACACCTGTAATCCAAACACTCTAGGAGGCTGAGATAGGTATATCTCTTGAGCCCAGGAGTTTGAGACCAGCCTGAGCAAGAGTGAGACTCCATCACTACTAAAAATAGAAAAATCAGCTGGGTGTTGTGGTGGGTGCCTGTAATCCCAGGGAGACTGAGACAGGAGGATCACTTGAACCCAGGAATCTGAGGTTGCTGTGAGCTATGATGACATCACTGCACTCTAGCCTGGACAATAGACAGAAAGTCTGTAAAAAATAAAACAAAATAAAATCTGTCTAACATCTGTCAGAAAGAATCAGAGGTATGAGTTAGAAGCATAAAGCAATCATTTGTAAGATTGAATTTTCCTTCATATACAGGTTTCATATATATACACTTTTTTTTTACAAATGCTTTTTACACTTAAAGTGTTAAAGTGAGAATCAAATGAAGCTAGAAATTCTCACAATTTTCATGGAGTGCTGCCCTTGAGGGTTTCAAATGTCTGCTCATTATGATTTTAAATGCATTTATTTGAGTCTAGCATTATTTTCCTTTTTCAACCTGTAAATAATACTTGATAATACCAAATATTTACTTTGGAAAAGATACTATTTCCCCACAAAACAGATTCGGAGCAGTGTTCAAAAATCTTTCCTAACCCTAAGTGTATCCCTCTGTGCTAGCAGCACCTTTGTGTCCCCAGGGATATTACCGGTCTCGGTGTTCCTGCAGGATCCAGCATTTTGAAGATATTAAGAAGTGTTTGTGCCAAGAAGACCACACCAAGAAAATCCCCTCTCCATTTCCATTGATCTGCGCACTGTGCCCCTTCTCTCTGCTCGGAAGGTTCTCACCCATCTGACTGCATCTGTGAGAACTCTGCCCCTTCCCCTCTGTCTTCAGGGTCACCTTCTCTAGTGTCCTTCTCTGGTTAGTTTAGACCATGGTTTCCCCACTTTTTAAATACTTAGAAAATTTTGTCTGTTCTACTCCCTATGCTTCATGTATTATCTTGAATTACAAGCTATCTTTCATAATTTCATACTTTGTATATCAGCTTTGTTTCTTTCCTGCAAGCAACAGAAACCAAGTCTAGTTAACACATGTGAAAGGAAATTTTTTGGAAAAATATCAGGTTAGTGGTAGAATTAACAAGAAGCTGTTAAACCAGGATTCAGACTGTGATTCAGGGCAGACAGAGTTTAGGAAGTAGGAACCATAGGAGCTTTCCAGTAGCCAGAACACAGTGGCAGAATATCACCATGGTGGTGGCTGTTGTTGAGTCACTCAAATCTCTTTGGATGTCTTAGAAGCAAGGACATAAATGACAGATTTAGGCCATAAATACAACCTCCACAAGTGGGCTGGGAAGACAATTGTTTGATGCCCTTTATTTTCTAGGAGAGATAAAGGGGCATGGAATTCAGATACATAAGAAGAGAGGGAATTTACAAAAAGAAAATTAGAGGGGCAGTGACTGGGATGAAGTGCAACTGAAGAACAGTCATTCTTGTATTAAACTCTAATTAGATGATTCGTTCTTGAGGCACAAAGAGTAGTCTATCTACTTCATTTGCCAAAAGGGTAGACTGATGTCTCAGACATAGAAAAGGTCAGGTATTAGCTGGAGGAAAAGAGGGATGGAGAAAGATACGGTGTTTACATGTACTGAAAGCATCGGACTCAGCTCGGTGTGTCCACAAATACAGCCGTCGTTCTGATGCCCGCCGCAGTCAGACTCAAGTCCAGGTCAGTAGCACTCATTCTAGAAAGCTGCCTTAGTGAGACTGTGATTTGTGTGCACGGGAATTGTATACAGTCTGGAAAACCCACCTATTAAGAAAAAGTGCCTGTAAGAATGCTCTCATATAATACACAATTAAAGGTATTCGGTATCTTACAGCTGTTTTTGTCTTATAGTTAAGACTTCTCCACAGGAGTTTGCCTTTTTACAGATTTCCCTTTTACTGATTATCTAGCATATCCACAACCTTCACAGAGGGGAGAGGAAGCCCTGTATCTGAATCTGTCTTCCCACTGGGAAAGTAGGAGTTCCTGATGATTCCTGTGTCACCTAGCAGGTATCAAATGGGCCACATTTAAGCGTTGGTACTGTTTTTGTTTTTTAAAATATATGTATTTTATTATTCTTCATTACATTATTTCCCCCCCCACCCCTCCGTGGTAAGACAGAATTGATTTACAGAAAAGAATACAGAAAACACCAAAGCTCCTGGTAGAGGGAGAGATTTCAAGTGGGGAGAGA
>CAUYRH010155740.1:0-16266 GCA_963574655.1 Perodicticus potto | reverse complement strand
GTCATCCACCAGGGCCTGGAAGGATGTGAACAGGGCACCATAGGCTCCCACGGTCACCAGCACGTTCTTATGTGGGTCCACCTCCTGGCCCAGGAGCTTCCCAAAGAAACTTGCCAGGATCTCTGTCAGTGGTGGGTAACCCTGCAGGACAGCGGGGATCAGTCTCTAGGTCCAGCCTAGGCCCACTCTCATCCCCATCCTCCTACCAGCCTTGCAAGAGAGGTATTATTTAATCCCTACCATTTGATAGGTAGAAAAAATAAAAACCCAGAGAAAGGAAATAACTTATCTAAGATCACACGCAGCTGATGGGTAGGACTAGGACTTTACTTTGCGGCTCTAGAGGTACCCCACTCTGATTTTTAAGAGACAGAGTCTTTTTTTTTTTTTTTGGAGACAATCTCAAGCTGTTGCCCTGGGTAGAGTGCCATAGCATCACAGCTCACAGTAACCTGCAACTCTTGGGCCCAAGCGATTCCCCTGCCTCAGCCTCCCAAGCAGCTGGGACCACAGGCCCCTGCCACAATGCCCAGCTATTTTTTTCTTTTTATTTGCCATTATTGTTTCAGCTGGTCCGGGCTGGGCTCGAACCCACCACCCTCGGTGTATGTGGCCAGCGCCCTACCCACTGAGCTATGGGTATCACCTTGATTTTTTTTTTGGAGACAGAGTCTTAAGCTGTCACCCTGGGTAGAGTGCCGTGGAGTCATAGCTCACAGCAACCTCAAACTCTTGGGCTCAAGCAATCCTCTTGCCTACGTTTTTCTATTTTTAGTAGGGACAGGGTCGCACTCTTGCTCAGGCTGGTCTCAAACTCATGAGCTCAGGCAATCCACCCAAAGTGCTAGGATTACAGGCATGAGCCACTGCACCTGGTACCCTACTTTGAGAGGACCCTTGGATCCATAAGCTTATTTGCTTAGGATACTTATAAAATACTCAAGGCTAAGCCAAGTGACTGATACCTTGTCTAGAACACAAAAATGAAAATTTTCTGTATATCAAAAGGTGTCATGAGCAAAGTCAAAAGACAAAAGCATTGCAACATAAGATACACTCCCAAATGCAAAAAACAAAGCAGCAAGACAAAAATAACATACCCAAATTCAGAAATGAACAAAAATGCTGTTGCATACAAAAATACTAACCAAAGCAAAGCAAATAAAAGAGGGGCGGCGCTTGTGGCTCAGTGGGTAGGGTGCCAGCCCCATATACTGAGGGTGGTGGGTTCGAACCCGGCCCCAGCCAAACTGCAACAAAAAAATAGCCGGGCATTGTGGCGGGCACCTGAAGTCCCAGTTACTTAGGAGGCTAAGGCAAGACAATCGCCTAAGCCCAAAAATTGGAGGTTGCGGTGAGCTGTGACGCCACGGCACTCTACCATGGACAATAGGGTGAGAAGCTATCTCTAGGGAAAAAAAAAAAAGGCAACATTGAGAAAAAAAAAAAAAAGCAACATTGAAATGCTGCTATAATATTATAGGAATATAATGTTAGGCTGGGCTTGGTGGCTCACACCTGTAATCCTAGCACTCTGGGAGGCTGAGGTGAGTGGATTGCTTGAGCTCACAAGTTTGAGACCAGCCTGAGCAAGAGTAAGATGCCATCTCTAAAAATAGCCAGGTGTTGCTGTGGGCATCTGTAGTTTCAGCAACTAGGGAGGCTGAGGCATAGAATCGTTTGAGCCGAAGAGTTTAAGGTTGCTGTGAGGTATGACACCACTGCACTCTGCAGAGGGTAGTAGGGTGAAACTCAGTCTCAAACACACACACACACACACACACACTCAGCTGTAGCTACTACCTGTAGCTCAGTGGGTAGGCGCTGGCCACACACACCAAAGCTGGCGGTTTTTGAGGGGTTGTTGTTGTTTTTGTTTTTGAGAGAGTCTCACTTTGTTGCCCTTGGTAGAGTGCCATGGTGTCACAGCTCACAGCAACCTCCAACTCTTGGGTTTAAGCGATTCTCTTGCCTTTGCCTCAGCCTCCCAAGTAGCTGGGACTACAGGCGTCTGCCACAACATTTGGCTTTTTTTTTTTTTTTAGACAGAGCCTCTAGCTGTCACCCTAGATAGAGTGCTGTGGCATCACAGCTCACAGCAACCTCCAACTCCTGGACTCAAGTGAGTCTCCTGCCTCTGCCTCCCAAGTAGCTGGGACTACAGGCGCCCGCCACAATGCCCGGCCATTTTTTGGCTGCAGCCATCATTGTTGTTTGGCGGGCCCTGGCTGGATTCAAACCCGCCAGCTCAGGTGTACGTGGCTGGCGCCTTAGTCCGTTAAGCCACAGGCGCCGAGCCATCATCTGGCTATTTTTTAGAGATGAAGTCTCACTCTTGCTCATGCTGGTCTCGAAACTGTGAGCCCAGACAATTCACCAGCCTCCCAAGTGCTGGGATTACATTCGTGAGCCACCCCACCCGGCAAGGCTGGCAGGTTTGAACCCAGCCCCGGCCAGCTAAACAACAATGACAACTACAACAAATAAATAGCTGGGCGTTGTGGTGGGTGCCTATAATCCCAGCTACTTAGGAGGCTGAGGCCAGAGAATCACTTAAGCCCAAGAGTTTGAGGTTACTGTGATCTGTGACACCACGGCACTCTACCTGGGGAGACATATTGAGACTCTGTCTCAAAAAAAATAAAAAGTTAGTCTGGGTTTAGTGGTTTATGCCTGTATTCCCAACACTTTGGGAGGCCAAGGTGGGAGGATCACTTGAGGCTAGGAGTTCAAAATCAGCTTGGGCAACACAGTAAGATCCCATCTCTAAAACAAACATTTAGCCAGGCATAGTGGTATGTGCTTATAGGCCAGCTACTCAGGAGGCTGAGGCAAGAAGATGGCTTAAGCCCAGTAATTTGAGGTTGCAGTGAGCTATCATGGTGCCACTGCACTCCAGCCTGGACCCTGACTCAAAAAAAGAAATAATATATATATACAGAGAGAGACACACAGAAAGACCCACAGAGAGAGAGACAGACACACCGCTATTTTATTTTATTTTTATTTTTGTTGAGACAGAGTCTCAAACTGTCACCCTGGGTAGGGTACTATGGCGTCATAGCTCACAGCAACCTTAAACTTGGGCTCAAGCAATCCTCTTGCCTCAGTTTTTCTATTTTTAGTAGAGATGGGGTCTTGCTTTTGCTCAGGCTGGTCTTCAACTCGTGAGCTCAAGCAATCCACCTGACTTGGCCTCCTAGAGTGCTTGAATTGTAGGTGTGAGTCACTGTGCCCGGCCCAGGGGAGCCATTTTAAAATCAACTATTCTAAATTGCACACGAACTTTATTGGCTCCCATGTATATAATATTAATACTGTACTTGCAGATAAGCCAGCACATTGGCAGGAGTGTAAATGAGGGCAATTTAACAATATCTACCTATCATATATTTAAATGTTTATAGCCATTGATTCACAAGTTTCTTTTTTTTTTTTCTTTTTGAGACAGAGCCTCAAGCTGTCACCCTGGATAGAGTGCCGTGGCATCACAGCTCACAGCAACCTCCAATTCCCGGGCTCAAGCGAGTCTCCTGCCTCCGCCTCCCAAGTAGCTGGGATTATAGGTGTCCGCCACAACGCCCGGCCATTTTTTGGTTGCAGCCGTCATTGTTGTTTGGCGGGCCCGGGCTGGATTCGAACCCGCCAGCTCAGGTGTACGTGGCTGGCGCCTTAGCCCGTTGAGCCACAGGCGCCGAGCCCTTTTTTTTTCTTTTTTAGAGACAGAGTCTTACTTTGTCACCCTCAGTAGAGTGCCATAGCATCACAGCTTACAGCAACCTCCAACTCCTGGGCTTAGGTGATTCTCTTGCCTCAGCCTTCCGAGTAGCTGGGACCACAGGTGCCCACAACAATGCCTGGCTATTTTTTTTTTTGAGACAGAGCCTCAAGCTGTCACCCTGGATAGAGTGCTGTGGCATCACAGTTCACAGCAACCTCCAATTCCTGGGCTCAAGCTAGTCTCCTGCCTCCGCCTCCCAGGTAGCTGCGACTACAGGCGCCCGCCACAATGCCTGGCCATTTTTTGGTTGCAGCCGTCATTGTTGTTTGGCGGTCCTGGGCTAGATTCGAACCTGCCAGCTCAAGTGTATGTGGCTGGCGCCTTAGCTGGTTGAGCCACAGGCGCTGAGCCCTGACTATTTTTTTGTTGCAATTTTAGCCAGTGCCGAGTTTGAACCCACCACCCTTGGTATATGGGGCTGGAGCCCTACCCACTGGGCCACAGGTGCCACCCCTTTTTTTTTTTTGAGACAGTCTCAAGCTGTCACCCTAGGTAGAGTGCCAGGGTGTCACAACTCACAACAACCTCAAACTATTGGGCTTAAGCGATTCTCTTGCCTTAGCCTCCCAAGTAGCTGGGACTACAGGTGCCCACCACAATGCCCAGCTAGTTTTTGGTTGTAGTTGTTATTGTTTGGAAGGCCTGGGCTGGATTTGAACCTACCAGCTCCAGTGTATGTGGCTGGCGCTCTCGCTGCTGAGCTACAAGTGTCGAGCCTGATTCAGGAATTTTATTTTGAAGAATTTATCTTGGAGAAATCCACCTATATATGAAGCTGTCCACACAAGGATATTCACTATAGCATCGTTTGTGATAATGAAATATCTGATATGATACTAGTGTCTATCAGCATAAGGCTGGTTAAATCAATAATGGCACATGCAGGCGAAGGAGTACAGGGGGCTTCCTTTTAACACACGGCTCTCTGGCATAATGAATATTCTGTTTTTCTTTTTCTTTTCTTTTTTTTTTTTTTGAGACAGAGTCTGACTTTGTTGCCCTCAGTAGAGTGCGGTGGCATCACAGCTCACAGCAACCTCAAACACTTGGGCTTAAGCCATTCTCTTGCCTGAGCCTCCTGAGTAGCTGGGACCACAGGCACCCACCACAAGCTATTTTGTTGTTTTTTTTTTTGGTTGTAGTTGTCATCGTTTTGGCAGGTCCAGGCTGGATTCGAACCCACCAGCTCCAGTACATGTGGCTGGCACCCTAGCCACTGAGCTACAGGCACCAAGCCCATAATGAGCATTTTTTTTTTTTTTTTTTTTTTTTTTGGATTTTTTGGCCAGGGCTGGGTTTGAACCTGCCACCTCTGGCATATGGGGCCACTTTTTTAAAATGCCTATAAAGGGTCATTGACCAACAATGTCAACTACAACAAAAATATAGCCTGCTGTTGTGGTGGGCGCCTGTAGTCCCAGCTACTTGGGAGGCTGAGGCAAGAGAATCGCTTAAGTCAAAGAGTTGGAGGTTGCTGTGAGCTGTGATGCCATAACACTCTACTGAGGGTGACATAGTGAGACTCTGTCTCAAAAATAAATAAATAAATAAATAAATAAATAAATAACTTTTTTTTTGTTGGGTCTATGGGTCTTTTATGTAGATAGAGGAAAATCCTGTTTCCATCTGTTGATCTTTGAAGACCTTTTATTCAAAATACTCATTATGGGGCGGCGCCTATGGCTCAAAGGAGTAGGGCACCGGCCCCATATGCTGGAGGTGGCGGGTTCAAACCCAGCCCCGGCCAAAAACTGCAAAAAAAAATTAAAATTAAATAAAATAATAAATAAAAAGTTAAAAGTTGATGTTCTAGATCATCAACTAGAACACTCTTCAATAAAATAGCAAGATGCGGGCAGTGGTTATCTCTGGATGGGGAATTGGAAGGGACTACCCCCCAGGCCATTCTGGTGCATGCCAAAGTTTAAGAACCAGAATTCACATTGGAAGCTTGGCAAATATTTATTATATGGCCCTTTACAGGAAGTTTGGATTTAAAGTGTAATCCAAGCAGCAGATCATCTTTCAGGGCTTGGTTTAACTGTTCCCTCTTTCAGTAAGTTTTTCCCAGTCTCCCCAGATTTCATCCTCTCCTTCCTGGTCCCACTGTATCCCCTCTTCCTCCATCACAGCACATATCAACTGCCTTTGTCATGACAGGTTTCTCAGCTGCTTTCCCCACTGAATAATGAGACACAAGGCCTGGGACAGAGGAGACACTCAGCAAACGTTGAACTACAGCTTGACTGAGTTCCCGGGCCTTTGCCCAGGATGCCGACACCTATGGGGGCTTGATGTCTAAAAAGGCCTGGCCCGCGTCTCCAGGGCATCTAGGAGAGGCAAGGAGACTCACAAATGCCTTGGTGTACTGGTTGAGCATGAAGTCCCCGCAGACGGCACGCCGAAAGGCTTCCAAAGCGAAGTCTGGGGGTGCGAAGTCAGGGAATCCCTGCCCCAAGTTCACAACGCCAGGCTCACTGGAGAGTTTGACAAATTCCACCCTAGGGGACAAATGGAGAGTCAGCACCAGCCCACCCCTCCATGCTTGGCTTCTGCCTCTTTCCAGTGCAGGGTGAGCATGTGCAGAGCCAGTTCTAAGAAAACTAGGCAACCAACCAACATGTGCCTTGGCCTCAAGACCCACATGAGGGCACAAGCAGTCCCCTGCTTTGGGATCAGGCAGGCCAGGTATAGCGTCCAACATGTGGGGCAGCCCAGGGGGTTTTTAAATTTCCATGCCAAGCTGATTCTCTATTTTTAGTAGAGATGGGGGTCTCAGAATGTAGCGCAGGCTGGTCTCAAACTCCTGAGCTCAAGAGTTCTCCTGTCTCAGCCTGTCTCAGCCTCTCAGAGTGCTAGTATTACCACCATGCCCAGCCCAGGTTATGATCTTTCTTTTTTTTGGAGACAAAGTCTCACTTGGTCACTTTTGGTAGAGTGCCGTGGCATCTTGCTTACAGCAACTTTAAACTCTTGGGTTTAAGCAGTTCTATTACCTCAGCCTCCCAGGTAGCTGGGACTACAGATGCCCACCACAGTGCCAGGCTGTTTTCCAGAGACGGGGTCTTGCTCTTGCTCAGATTGGTCTCAAACTCATGAGCTCAAGCAATCCACCTGCCTCAGCCTCCCAAGTGCTAGGATTACAGGCATGAGCCATCACATCTGGCTCCAGTTTATAATCCTGACCCTACTTTGGACAGACAAGGGCTGAGCCCCGGTACTGGGCATCTCTGGCTCCCAGCAACCTTTGTTACAGCTTTGCGAGTGGATGCCACTCTAGGGATACTGGGAAAGAGGCTGGGAGGCCAGATAAGGAGGGTGGGTTGACTGGGAGAGAGAAGTCAGGCTTGGCTGACTTGAATTCTCTTATCAATGAATATAATTTATGTCTAAAAATGTTCATTTTAATAGCCAGGCAGGGTGGCTCATGCCTGTAATCCTAGCACTCTGGGAGGCTGAAGCGGGTGGATTGTTTGAGCTCAGGAGTTCAAGACTAACCTGAGAAAGAGTGAGACCCCTTCTCTATTAAAAAAATTAAAAGTTAAAAAAAAAAAATTAAAAGTTGATGCAAGAAGATCGCTGGAGCCGAAGAGATTGAGGTTGTTGTGAGCTTCACGGCACTCTACCAAGGGCGACAAAGTGAGCCTATGTCTCAAAAAAAAAAAAAAAAAAAAAAATTTGCACTTCCCTCTGGAGCTCCACAATGCCTCTGAAGACATATAGCTGAGGCTTAGAGTGGGCAGTGACCTGCCCAGAGTCGCACAGCACCAAATGGTGAGTTGGGACTCAAAATCTAGTTGTAACTAACTATTCCACTACATTTTTTTTTTTTAGAGACAGAGTCTTCCTTTGTCGCCCTCAGTAGAGTATGGTGGTGTCACAGCTCACAGCAACCTCCAGCTCCTGGGCATAGGCGACTCTCTTGCCTCAGACTCCCGAGTAGCTGGGACTAAAGGCGCCCGCCACAATGGCTGGCTATTTTTTGTTGCAGTTTGGCTGGGGCTGGGTTTAAACTGTTTAAAGTTTATAGGGCTCGGTGCCTGTGGCTCAACGGGCTAAGGCGCCAGCCATGTACCTGAGCTGGCGGGTTCGAATCCAGCCCGGGCCCCCCAAACAATGATGGCTGCAACCAAAAAAAAAAAAAAAAAAATGGCCAGGCTTTGTGGCGGGCACCTGTAGTCCCAGCTACTTGGGAGGCGGAGGCAAGAGACTCGCTTGAGCCCAGGAACTGAAGGTTGCTGTGAGCTGTGATGTCATAGTACTCTATCCAGGGTGACAGCTTGAGGCTCTGTCTCAAAAAATACAAAAAAATAAAGTTTATGGGGCCAGTGCCCTACTCACTGAGCCACAGATGCCGCCCCCACTACATTTTTTTTAAGAGACAGGGCTAGAAAGAGGGAAAGCCAGGCTCAAGGGCCCTGTAGAGAACAGTTACCCTCTAGATCACTGATTTTCAACTGGTGTGTTTTTATTTATTTATTTATTTATTTTGAGACAGAGCCTTAAGCTGTTGTCCTGGGTAGAGTGCCGTTGCATCACAGCTCCCAGCAAGCTCCAAATCCTGGGCTTAAGCGATTCTCTTGCTTCAGCCTCCCGAGTAGCTGAGACTACAGGTGCCTGCCACAATGCCTGGCTTTTTTTGTTGTTGTTGTTGTTTTAGTTGTTATTGTTGTTTGGCAGGCCTGGGCTGGATTAGCACCGACCAGCTCTGGTGTATGTGGCTGGTGCCTTAGCAGCTTGAGCTACAGGCGCTGAGCCACATTATTATTATTATTTTTTAGAGATAGAGTCTCACTTTATCACTGTTGGTAGACTGCCCTGGTGTCACACAGCTCACAGCAACCTCCAGCTCCTGGGCTTAGGTGATTCTCTTGCCTCAGCCTCCCGAGTAGCTGGGATTACAGGCAACCGCCAGAATGCCCAGCTATTTTTTTGTTGCAGTTTGGCCGGGGCTGGGTTTGAACCTGCCACCCTTGATACATGGGGCCAGTGCCCTACCCACTGAGCCACAGGTGCTGCCCTATTTATTTATTTTTTGAAACAGAGTCTCTCTATGTCGCCCTGGGCAGAGTGCCGTGGCATTATAGCTCATAGCAACCTCCAACTCTAGGGCTTAAGTGATTCTCTTGCCTCAGCTTTCCAAGTAGCTGGGACTACAGGTGCCCACCACAATGCCCAGCTATTTTTTTGGGATAGTTGCCATTGTTGTTTGACAGGTCCGGGCTGGGTTCCAACGTGCCAGCCCTGGTGTATGTGGCTGGCGCTCTAGCTGCTGAGCTACAGGTGCTGAGCCCAGTATGTTTTTAAAGATCATTATTTTTCAACTAAGTTAAAAGCACAGTAAGTATATTCTTTCTTTCTTTCCCTTTTTTTTTTTTTGAGAAAGAGTTTCACTTTGTCACCGTCAGTAGAGTGTCGTGGTGTCATAGCTCACAGTAACCTCCAACTCCTGGGCTCAGTCGATTGATTCTCTTGACTCAGCCTCCTGATTAGCTGGGACTACAGGTGCCCACCACAACACCTGGCTATTTTTTAGAGATGGGGTCTCACCCTTGCTCAGGTTGGTCTCAAAGCTGTGAGCTCAGGGTGATCCACCCACCTCAGCCTCCCAGAGTGCTAGGATTACAGGCGTCAGCCACCATACCTGGCCAAGTATATTCTTTCTTTTATTCTTTTTTTTTTTTAGAGACAGAGTCTCACTTTGTCACTGTCAGTAGAGTGCTGTGGCGTCACACAGTTCATGGCAACCTCCAACTCATGGGTTTAGGCCATTCTCTGGCCTTAGCCTCCTAGTAGCTAGGACTACAGGCACCTGCCACAATGCCTGGCTATTTTTTTTGTTGCAGTTTGGTTGGGGCCAGGTTTGAACCCGCCATCTTCGGTATATGGGGCCAGCGCTCCCACTGAGCCACAGGCACGGCCCCCTTGTACTCGTTTTTGATCAACACAATTTAAGTGTGCTTAAGAAGTTCAACCATAGGTTGATAAAAAAGGTTGAGGGTGGTGCCTGTGGCTCGAAGGAGTAGGGCAACGGACCCATATGTTGGAGGTGGCGGGTTCAAACCCAGCCCCAGCCAAAAACTGCAAAAAAAAAAGATAAAAAAGGTTGAAAAACACTGCTCTAGATCAGGCCTCCAGGATCCTACTCTCAGCCCACCACCCTGAGGTCTGTAGGAGATAGAGCCCTGTTTTCCTGACTCTTTTGGTATCCGTACCCATGCCATGCAGCCCTTCCAGGCCACCTCCTTTTTGTGCTACCTTTGCAGATTTAGCCTCCCCTAGTGTCAGTGTCCCCTTCTGGAATAAAAGAGGGGAGTAGGTTTGGGAGTCTGACAGCCCCCAACTCTGCTGAGTCTGTGAATCAGGAAAAAACCTTCCTGTATTTCTCAGCCTGCCTACCAGTTTTTCTTCCAATTTAGAGCTCCTAAGTTGAGGAGGTCCTAAATCATTGGACTCTCTGGAGCACCTTTTGCATTCTAATAAAATGACTGGTGGCCAGCCTGAGCAAGACCAAGACCTCTTCTCTAAAAATAGCCAGGCATTTTGGCAGGTGCCTGTAGTCCCAGCTACTTGGGAGGCTGAGGCAAGAGAATCACTTGAGCCCAGGAGTTGGAGGTTGCTGTGAGCTTTGACGCCATGGCACTCTACCAAGGGTGACAAAATGAGACTCTGACTCACAAAAAAAAAAAAAAAAGACTAGCGGGAGGCAGGGCTATAGATAGAGGAAGGAGGCCTAGATAGAGTCAGGATAGGTGGGGCTGGTTGCCAGGGGGACCACCATGCGATTAGAGGGTTAAACTTTCAGTCTCTTTGAATTCCACTGAGGGGACAGAGGCTTCAGGTCAAGCCAGTAGACCACTGGCCAATGATTTAATCTATTGTGTCTATGAAATGAAGCGTCCGTAAGAACCAAAGGACTGAGTTTAAAGGGTTTCTGGAGAGCAGATCACCCGGAAGGGTCCTGGAGGGAGCTTCCCCACAGCTAGCCCTGTGTATCTGTTTGGCTGTTCATCTGTATTTTTTGTAGTGACCTTTACGATAAATGGGTAAATGTAAGTAGGTGCCTTCCTGAGTTCTCTAAGCTACTCTAGCAAATTAATTCGAGGAGGAGCAGGAGCCTGTCGCAAAGTGGTTAGGGCACCAGCCACGTGTACCCCGGGGCTGGTGGGTTCGAACTCGGCCCAGGCCTGCTAAACAAAAAAAATAGGCCGGGCACTGTGGCAGGCACCTGTAGTCCCAGCTACTAGGGAGACTGAGGCAAGAGAATCACTTGAGCCTAAGAGTTTGAAGTTGGTGTGAGCTATGACACTACAGCTCTCTACAGAGGGCAACAAAGTGAGACTCTGTCTCAATTAAAAAAAAAAATTGTGGCTCGGTGCCTGTGGCTCAACAGGCTAAGGCGCCAGCCATGTACACCTGAGCTGGCGGGTTCGAATCCAGCCCGGGCCCGCCAAACAACAATGACAGCTGCAACCAAAAAATGGCCGGGCGCTGTGGTGGGCGCCTGTAGTCCCAGCTACTTGGGAGGCGGAGGCAGGAGACTCGCTTGAACCCAGGAATTGGAGGTTGCTGTGAGCTGTGATGCCACGGTACTCTATCCAGGGTGAAAGCTTGAGGCTCTGTCTCAAAAAAAAATAAAAAAAAAATTGAAAGAATGAGGGAGGGGTGGGGAAAGGAATAGCAGAGAGAGGGAAGGAGCGAGGGAGGTGGGGTCTTGGTGTGTGCCACACCTTTTGGGGGCAAAACACGATTGTAAGAGGGACTTTGCCTAACAAATGCAATCAGTGTAACTTGGTTTCTTGTACTCTCAATGAATCCCCAACAATAAAAAGAAAAGAAAAGAAAAAAAAAATTAATTCAAGGAGACCATGGGGACCCTGACTGATAGCATAACCTGGGCTTATGACTGGCATCGGAAGTAGGGGTGGTCTTTCTGGGACTGAATATTCAGCTTGTGGGATTTGATGTTGTCTCTAGGTAGATAATGCCAGAATTGAATTAAAATAGCGGCCACCAGAGAGATGCTTTTGGTATCTGAGGGCAAAAACTCCATACCTGGGGTCCCAGAAAGGTTCTGTGTTGTGCAAGTAGAGCCTGAGAGGGCTGGATTTCACCTTTCTGCAGAGTAGGTCACATGGCTGCCTGGCCTACCTCACAAAAGGACCAGGATAAGGCCCAACACAGAGCACAGCCAGTGGGCCCCGTTCCCCTGGCTCATCTGATTCAAACACTATGGAGCAACCAAGGAGGAAATGGAGGTTCAAGATCTTTGTGAAAGGCTGGTTGCGGTAACTCATGCCTATAATCCTAGCACACCAGGAGGCCAAGGCAGGTGGATTGCTGAGCTCAGGAGTTTGAGACTAGCCTGAGCAAGAGTGAGACCCCATCTCTACTAAAAATAGAAAAACTAGCTGAGTGTTGTGGTGGGCACCTGTACTCTCAGCTACCGGGGAGGCTGAAGCAAGAGCCTCAGGAGTTTGAGGTTGGTGTGAGCTAAGATGATGCCAGGGCACTCTACCCAGGGTGACAGAGTAAGGCTGTCTCAAACAAATAAAAAAAAAAACATAAGAGAGGGGCGGCTCCTGTGGCTCAAAGAGTAGGGCGCCAGCCCCATATACTGGAGGTTGCGGGTTCAAACCCGGCCCTGGCCAAACTGCAAAAAAAAAAAGAAAGAAAAAAAAAGGTCCTCATTTTTTTTTTTTTGTGAAAATAAAAGGCAATAGGCCAAGCACAGTAGCTCACGCCTATAATCCTAACACTCTGGGAGGCTGAGGCAGGTGGATTGGTTAAGCTCACAAGTTCGAGACCAGACTGAGCAAAAGCGAGACCCTGTCTCTACTAAAAATAAAAAAACTGAGGCATGAGGATCGCTTGAGCCTGAGTTTGAGGTTGCTGTGAGCTACGATGCCACAGTACTCTACTCAGGGCAACAGCTTGAGACTGTCTCTAAATAAATAAATAGCAATAATTTTTTTTTTTATATTAAAAGAGTCTCACTTTGTTGCCCTTGGTAAAGTGCCGTGGCATCATAGCTCACAGCAACCTCCAGCTCTTGGGCTCAAGTGATTCTCTTGCCTCAGCCTCCCAAGTAGTTGGGACTACAGGTGCCCACCACAATGCTAGGCTATTTTTAGAGACAGCATCTTGCTCTGGCTCAGGCTGGTCTCAAACTCCTGAGCTGAAGCAATCTACCTGCCTCAGCCTCCCAGAGTGCTAGGATTACAGGTGTGAGCCACTATACCTGGCCTAATACTTTAAAAAAAAAAACATATAAAGGGCTCTGCACCCATAGTTCAGAGTTAGGGTGCTGGCCACTGAAGCTGGCCTGGGCCTACTAAAACAACAATGACAACTACAACAACAAAAAATAGCCCAGCGTTGTGGCAGGCACCTGTAGTCCCATTTACTTGGGACGCTGAGGCAAGAGAATCACTTAAGCCCAAGAGTTGGAGGTTGCTGTGAGCTATGATGCCACAGCACTCTACCAAGGGTGATATAGTGAGACTCTGTCTCAAAAAAAAATAAAAACGTATAAAGGTGTTATATCTCTACCCACCTGGGGCCAAAACCAGGGGCAGGAGTGGGAAGATCATTATATTAAATCTTTGCATTTTCCTGTGGCATCTGCTGTATCACTAGTAATAACGGGTACCTGTTCCTTTCGCATTTAAAACAAGTCAAAAAAGACAATACCAACTCTGCAAACATCTAGTGAAGAGCTGACTGTATGTTACTTTGCGATCTTATTTTATTTTATTTTATTATTATTATTTTTTTTTGTAGAGACAGAGTTTCATTTCATCACCCTCAGTAGAGTACCATGGTGTCACAGCTCACAGCAACCTCCAACTCCTAGGCTTAGGCGGTTCTCTCGCCTCAGCCTCCCGGAGTAGCTGGAACTATAGTTGCCCGCCACAATGCCCGGCTATTTTTTTTGTTGCAGTTTGGCAAAAAATCGGCATATGGGGCTGGCGCCCTACCAACTGAGCCACAGGCACCACCCACTTTGTGGATCTTACTTATCCAAGCTTATTTTGCTGCATACCAAGTTGGAAATGAAATAATCCCTGCAAAGCTCTTGGCCTGGTCTCTGGTAAATGGCTATTGCTACTAGACAGCAGTCCATCTTACCCTCCCCGAGACCCTTCAGGCAGGAATCGTAACTTTCACTTTGCGCCTGGGGAGCTGAGGCTCAGAGCAGGTATGTCACCTGTGCCAGTGTCACAGCCAAGCAAGATAAAGTAGAGATTTGGATGCAAGCCTGCTGCCTTGGGTCTTGCCTCTCCTGGGCTGTGACTGCAAACATTGCAGTCCCCACTGTGACCATCCTGCGTATTCCCCAGTTACTAAACCCAGGGGTGGTGAACGCATGCATGAGAAGATACCCACACACCTCCCCAGCCCGGCTGACTCACCAGGGGTTGTGGTCGATCCCATTGAGTCTTCGGGCATGCAGCGGTTTGGCCATGGTGAGCTAGTGACAAGCAAGTAGGTCAGAATTAGAATGTATCTAGGTTCAGCAGTCTGGGTCCGCGCAGAGTGCACAGTGAGAAGGAGCTCCTTTTAGGCCACAGCCCCACCTCCACCACTTCCAGGTAGGAGGCAAAGATCACAGTGCCCAGAAGGCAGGACAGGATTCAGCCTGCCTCCACTGCCTGCTCCCCCAGCCCCCACACCTGGCTTCTCCCCTCTCCAGCCATGCCAGTCTCAACTTCCCCACCTGCAGGGGCTATCTAGCACCTGCCCAGCCCTGGCTCCACAAGCCCTGAGACAGAGCCCTGACTTAGTAAAGTCTGACCCAAGAAAGGCTGGGGCCTGAGGAGGAGGAGCAGGAGGTGAGGGACAGGATAATGGCAACAGTGATGCAGCAGTTTCTGTTGACAAAGGTCTTGCTAGACTCTTCCGTCTAATCCTCAGAATGATCTGGTTAGGCTCATCTTATGGAAGAGAAAATGGAGGGTGGAGTCAGGGGAGTGATGGGTTCAAGGTCACATGGCAAATACACTCAGATTTAGGCATGTTTGACTAAGGCCATGTTCTAAGTCTGGGGAGGAGGACATTTCAGTTCTGAGAGGGTCTCAGGGGTCCTCCTTCCCAGCCTGCCTCTCCCCTTCCTGAGTCTCTTCCAGGCCAGTTCTCCCCCACTGACAGGTATACAGAACCTGGTCAGCCTCAGAACTCAAGTCCTAAGCCTGCCTGGGCTGAGTGACATCGAACAGGCGATTCAACTCCTCCTGGCCTCGGTCTCCCATCAGGACAATGGGAGCATGGGCTGTGTGCTTCCTGAGTGACCTTCCATTCCTGGGGGTTTGCCAGTCCCAGGTGGGTGGTGAAGCCAGGTCTCTAGCATTTGCCCCAGCCCCCTGCTATACCCAAGAGTGAATGCTTACTGCAACTCCTGAGCTCACTCAGTCCCTGCAGCACCTCCACTAGGGGGACCAATGACCATCTCCAGCAAACACATTTAGACACTGAGGCTAAAAAGGCTCAGGACCTGCCCAAGATCAGAGGAGAAGCTGGCCAGGACTTTTAGGTGGCTGCCAAAGCAGGTCGCAGCCCCAGGCCCCTGCATGGAGGCCCTAACAGTTCAAATAGTGTGGTAGTATTATACCACTATTATTACATAGTGTGGTGGAAGAATCAGGCCAGGTTCTTCCATTTCCTGGGAATCCTGCCAATGTGAGTGATTTGTAGGATCCAGTAGGGGCCTGGCACCCATGGTACTTTGCCAGGAGGAGGAGCACCTATGACAGTCATATCCCTTCAATGAATCACCAGCACACATCAGTGGGCCTGGCACAGTTTAAAACAACACTGATCCTCACCAGGGAAAATTAGGTTACCACCAAAATGTTCATGGTGATTATCTTTGATTGGGTAGCAGATAATTGATTTGATTTGATTTGATTTTTTTTTGTAGAGACAGAGTCTCACTTTATCGCCCTTGGTAGAGTGCCATGGCATCACAAAACTCACAGCAACCTCCAACTCCTGGGCTTAGGTGATTCTTTTGCCTCAGCCTCCCAAGTAGCTGGGACTATAGGCGCCCGCCACAACGCCCGGCTATTTTTCTGTTTTTGCAGTTCGGCAGAGGCCGGGTTTGAACCCACCACCTTCGGTATATGGGGCTGGCGCCCTACTCGATGAGCCACAGGCGCCGCCCAAGGTAACAGATTCTTTTTCTTTTTTTTTAGTTTTTGGCCAGGGCTGGGTTTGAACCCTCCACCTCTGGCATATGGAGCCAGCTCCCTACTCCTTGAGCCACAGGTGCCACCCGTAACAGATTTTTTTTTTTATATTTTACCTTATAATTTTCTTATCCAAATGTTCTAAAACAAACTTTTTTCTTTTTTTTTTTTTTGAGACAGAGCCTCAAGCTGTCATCCTGGATAGAGTGCTGTGGCATCACAGCTCACAGCAACCTCCAATTCCTGGGCTCGAGCGAGTCTCTTGCCTCTGCCTCCCAAGTAGCTGGGACTACAGGC
>CAUYRH010155735.1:0-18178 GCA_963574655.1 Perodicticus potto | reverse complement strand
CCACAACGCCTGGCTATTTTTTGGTTGCAGCCGTCATTGTTGTTTGGCGGGTCCGGGCTGGATTCGAACCCTCCAGGTCAGGTGTACGTGGCCACAGGCACCGAGCCCTGCTTTGTTTATCTTTGATGTACATAATCTTATAAGATTGAAATGTGGGAGGCTGAGGCAAAAGGATTGCGTAAGCCCAAGAATTTGAGGTTACTATAAGCTATGACACCATGACAGTCTATCAAGGGTGACAAAGGGAGACTCTGTCTCAAAAAAAAAAAAAAAATGAAATGACAAGGGTTATCAGTTTCTCCAGCCCGTGCTCTATTCTTAGATTTATACATGGAAGAGTATAGAATTTAAACTCTTTTCTTAATTAGAACGGTGTTCAGGCCAGCATGGTGGCTTGCATCTGTAAGCCTAGCACTCAGGGAGGCTGATGCGGGAGGATCACTTGAGCTCAGGAGTTTAAGACTAGCCTAGGCAAGAAAGAGAACCTGTTTCTACTAAAAATAGAAAAATTAGCTGGATGTTGTGGTGGGTGCCTGTAGTTCCAGTTACTCAGGAGTCTGAGGGGAGGATTGCTTGAACCTAGGAATTTGAGGTTGCTGTGAGGTAGGCTGATACCATAGCACTCTAGCCTGGGCAACATGGTGAGACTCTGTCTCAAAAAAGAAAACAATACCACCAGAACAGTGTTCATAAGAAGTTGCTGCTACTCCAGTATGCTTGGATATATATATAACATAACTAAGTCTTTTATTCTGTTTTCTTTTTTATGCTTTCTCATTTTTCATTGTTTCATTGTGTTTATTTTTTAATCTTACATTTTGTGCATTTTGTCTTTTTTAAATCTTTTTACTTTGAAATAATTTTAGACTCACCACAAGGTTGCAAACCCGGTACAGAGTTTCCTGTACATTCTTTACTTAGCTTCCCTTAATGTTAGTATTGGACATACCCATAGTATAATTATTAAAACAAGTATATGAACATTGGTATGTTACTGTTAACTAATCTACAGAAATAAGGAGTTATTCAAATTTCACCAGTTTTCCTACTAATGTTCTTTAGTTGGTACAGAATTCAGTCTAGGTTTTAACATTGTGTTTCATTGTCATGTCACCTTAGTCTCCTTCAATCTGGCAGTTCCTCACCTTTTTTTTTTTTTTTTTAATTTCTGATTAATTTTTTGTTTTTGTTTTTTCATGACCTTAACACTTTTTGAAGAGTACTGGCTAAGTATTTTGTAGAATATTGCTCAATTGAGTTTGTCTGATACTTGCATTTATTATAATTGGATTGAGATTGTACATTTTTAGCAAGAATGTCACAGATGATTTTGTCTTCTTCTAAGTACTTTGTATCAGGAGGTACAAAATACGAATAAGTCTTAATCTTGATGATACTAACTTTGATTATTTGTTTTAAGTGGACTCTGCAGGGACTCTATAAAGATACTGTGTTTTTCCTTTACAATTACTAGGTGTCTTGTGAGGAGTTACTTTGATACTGTACATTTCTTTGGTTCACCATACTGTACTAACCCACTAACTGGGATTCATCATACTTTCACCCATTAATTTTAACATCTATTTTTTTTTTTTTTTTTTTGTAGAGACGGAGTCTCACTTTATCACCCTCGGTAGAGTGCTGTGGTGTCACACAGCTCACAGCAACCTCCAACTCCTGGGCTTAGGCGATTCTCTTGCCTCAGCCTCCCAAGTAGCTGGGACTACAGGCACCCGCTACAACGCCCACCTATTTTTCTGTTTTGCAGTTCGGCTGAGGCTGGGTTTGAACCTGCCACCTTCGGCATATGGGGTCGGCACCCTACTCGCTGAGCCACAGGTGCCGCCCTTTAACATCTATTTTTGCCTGCAACAGTTATGACTGTTGTGTTTCAAATTTTTTAACCATTTCTTCTACATTCATTAATTGTAATTATATTGAAAGGAAGAGCTATTATCCCTTCTCCATTTATTTAATTATTTGATTATTTTTGTCAGTATGAATTTAAGGATGTTTATTTTAATCAGTGGCTTACAATTCATTATTATTGTTACTTTGTTGCTCAAGTTATTCCAGATTTGGCCAGTGGGAGTTCCTCCAAGTTAACTTTTCAGGCCCTTCAACATACCCTCAACATTTGAAATATACTTCCTGTAGCAAAAGATATCCCTACCCCAGGCTTGGACTTAACCAGTTGCCCAAGAAATCCTAGTTCCCTTTATTGATATTGAGAAATCAAGATTTGGATACTAGATATGCTCATGCATATACAAACTGCACAATCTGTATCCATCTGTATATATATTAAAAACTCTGAATTCATATTAGTATCTCCAACTCAGCCCCATGTGAAGGATTCATAACTCTTTCCCTTTGTTTCTTTGTAATCCCTTTTTCTGACAGTAAGAAAATAAGATCTTATTATCCATAATAAGTTTACTTACTCCATCCTATATTATACATGAAGTAATTTCAGAATTGGTAACACATACTACTCTGAAAAGTAAATTTACAAATTAGTGTACAATATTTTTATATTTCTTTTTGTCTTTAATCTGATAGTACATAATCAAAATGCTCTTTTTCAAAGTTACTGGAAGTTTAATCTTTTCTTCCTCACCTCCTTTGGCATAGTTATATTATTCATTTCTAATATAGTTAAGTTCATTTGTTACTGTTTCTGTTACACATTGAGCTCTGTCGCATCCTGGTTAATTTTACTTACTGAATTAGTTTTTGTTGTTTGTTTGTTTTTTGAGACAGAGTCTTAAGCTGGGACTTGAGAACACTGCTCAACATTGGGTAGAGTGCCGTCATCATAGCTCACAGCAACCTCCAACTCCTGGGCTCAAGCAATCCTCTTGCCTCAGTTTTGTATTTTTAGTAGAGACAGGGTCTCACTGTTGCTCAGGCTGGTCTCAAACTTGTGAGCTCAAGCAGTTCACCCGCCTTGGCCTCCCAGAGTGCTAGGATTATAGGTGTGAGCCACCATGCCCAGCTGAATTAGTTTTTTGAGTATGTCAAACGTTACCATGGTTCTGAGAGTTAGGGAAGTATCCTTTCTCTAGCATTGCTTCTGCCATGTCTCCCCATTCTTTCCAACTTGTTCCATTCATCCCTTTTAGATAATCGGCTTCATTTTTTTTTTTTTAATTATGGTAAAATACCAATTGGATAAATTTTTATGTTAACCATTCTTAAGTATATAGTTAAGTGCCATTGAATATATTCATAATGTATAGTCTCCACTATCCATCTCTGTAACTTTTTCATTTTGTAAAATAGATATTCTATTCCCATTAAACAATATCCCATTTCATTCTAGCCCCTAAACCCTGGGAAACCACAATTCTATGCTCTCTGTCTATAATTATGAGTATTCTAAATATTTCATGTAAGTGGAATCATATAATATTTGTCTTTTTGTAACTGGTTTGCGTAGCTTAGCATAATGTCTTCATGGTTCATCATGTTGTAGCATAATTCAGAATTTCTTTCCTTTCTAAAGGTGCATAATAGTCCATTGTATGTAAATATATTTGCTTATCCATTCATCTGTCTGTGGATACTTAGGTTGCTTCTACTTTGTAAGTATTATACATAATGCTATGAACATAGGTGAATTGAGATCCTACTTTCATTTCTTTTCGATATATACCTAGAAGTGTAATTACTGGATCATAAGATAAGATATGAAAAGTTCTTCAAAAGGAGATAGATAAATGGCCAGAAAACATATGAAGAAATGCTTAACATCACTCATCATCAGGAAAATGCAAATTAGAACCACGATGAGATATCACTACCTCTGTCCGAATGGTCATTATTAAAAAGTAAAAAAAAAAACAATAGATGCTGGCATGGATGCAGAGAGAAAGGAATACTTATACAGTGTTGGTGGGACTGCCAGTTAGTATAACCTCTATGGAAAATAGTATGGAGATTCCTCAAAGTAATAAATGTTAACTTATCTATCATTTGATCCAGCAATCCCAGTGTTAGGTATCTACCCAAAAGAAAAGAAGTCATTTTATTAAACACCTGCATGCGAATGTTCATTGCAGCACAGTTCATAATCACAAAGATGTGGAATCAACTTAAGTACCCATTAATTTATGAGTGGATTAAGAAAATGTGCGTATAGGTAACATGGAGTACTACTCAGCCATAAAAAGGAATGATATGATATCTTTTATAGCAACTTATGGAACTGGAGACCATCTTTTTCTTTTTGGGGAGGGAAGGGGAGACAGAGTCTAACTCTGTTGGCCCAAGCTAGAGTACCATGGCTTCAGGCTGGTTTCAACCTCCTGACCTCAAGTGATCCCCCTCTGTCAGCCTTTCAGCATGCTAGGATGGAGGGCATGAGCCCCTGTGCCCAGCCAAAACCATTAGTATTATTATTATTTTTAATAACAATAACAATGTTTAAGATAAGGACCAGAAACAAAAACCTCATAAAGAATGAACAAAGATAAAAACATTCAGAAAAGAAATCAGACGATTACTGCATCGAAATATTAAGCAACAATAATAATAATAATGCAAAGAAAGTGACATTCACATTGTCAGATAAGCGTATGTCTATTATAGAATTCTTTGACTCTGAGGCTCAGCATGGAGTCATCAGTTCCAAGACCATTATTCTTAAGTGAAGTATTTTAGGAATGGAAAAACAAACATTTACTTGTATTCTGTAGTAACTGGGAGCTAATTGATGGCCACACAGTGCAAGAGATGTAAAGGTCATTGGAAATCAAGAAGAGGAGAAGCAGGGAGGGGTCAAATACTCATGTATCAACAACATTTGTACCTCCTTAATGTTTTGAATTTTAAAAATACAGAGAAAAAATAAAATTCATTTGCATAGAGATCAGCAAAGTAGTCTTATATATTTAAACTTCTTTCTGTTCCAAGGGTAATGTGTGCTTTCTCTTCTCACTTCCTTTTCTTGATTGAGGTAGCTAATGGTTTATTTTGTTTTTTTTGAGACAAGATTTTAATTTATGAACTAGGAGTACTATTTTTGTCTTCTTGATCTCATTTATTTGGGCTTTAATTATTTTCCTTATTTTTTTTTTTGGTTTACGTTGTTGTTTCTTTTCTGTTCTTTTGAGCCTGGTACTTAATTCATTTATTTTCATTGTTTAAATTTTACTGGTTAAAGTATTAAGTTCTGTGCATTTTTCTTTGCTGCTTCACATTTCCAGTGGATTCTAATAATTAGTGTCTTCATTATTATTAATATAAATTCTTAAAAAATAAAATCAAAATGGATTACAGACTTATATCTAAGACTTGAAACTGTGAAACTACTTGAAGAAAACATTGTGGAAGAAAAATACAAAGACTTTTTTTGTATTAGACCTCAAAAGCACAGAAAAGTAAAGTAAAAATGGACAATGGGATCGCATCCAGCTGAAAAGCTTCTGCAGAGCAAAGGAAGAAAGGAAATATTCGACAATGTGAAGAGAGAATCCAGAGAATGGGAGAAAATATTCACCACACATTTTCCACCTGGCAAGGAATTAATATTGAGAATATAGAAGTAGCTCAAACAACTCAATAGCAAAAGCAAATAATCCAATTAAAAATTCGGTATCTACCCCAAAGAAAAGTCATTTTATTAAACACCTGCACTCAAATGTTCATTGCAGCATAGTTCATAATCACGAAGATGTGGAATCAACTTAAGTATCCATTAATTTATGAGTGGATTAAGAAAATGTGTGTATAGGTAACATGGAGTACTACTCAGCCATAAAAAGGAATGATCTGATTCAGGCAAAAGATCTGAATATATGGATATTTCTCAAAAGGTGATATGCAGATGACCAGTAGGTATATGATAAAATGCTTCACATCACTAATCATCAGAGAAATGTAATTCAAAGTAGGAGATACATCTCAGCCCAGTTAAAATGTCTTTTATCTAAAGACAGGCAATAATGGATGATGGAGAAGATGCAGAGAAAGGGGAACCCTTGCGCACTTTTGGTGGGAATGTAAGTTATTTTATTTCAGCCACTGTGGAGAATAGTATATCAAAATCTCAGCCTAACAAATTGACTTCATCGTTTGGTTTGATGATAAAAATTAAAGTTAGTATTCTGGGAGAATTTAGGTTTAGGAAAGCCTAAGTGAATAATCAAATACAGTCAGCCCTCCATCTCCTCAGGTTCTATATTTGTGGATTTGACCAACCATGGATTAAAGATATTTTTTTTAAACCTTAATAAAAATAACAACATAACAGTGAAAAATAACATAATTAAAAACCAATGCAGTATAACAATTATTTGCATGGTATTTACAGTGTGTTTGGTATTATGTAATCAAGAGGTGCTTTAAAATATGTGGGAGCCCCATGATTGCACTAATGTACACAGCTATGATTTAATAAAAATTAAAAAAAAGTAAATTATGTGGGAGAATGAGTGTAGGTTATATGCAAATAATATGCCATTTTATATTAGAGACTTGAGGGACCAGTAGTATCTGGGTACGTTCTAGAACCAGTCTACTGCAGGTACTGAGAGATGATTTCATTGGTCAGCAGCATATTCTTAGATTAACCTGACAATAAGAATTATTTAAACAGAAACACGTTAAATGAAATTTTGTTACTTACTTACTAAGATTTTATGACTGCCAGTGTTCCTACAGAGTATACAAAGTGATGATAAAATGTTCAAAGCTTAGACCCTACTTGAAATTGAAATGTATCTTAGTTTTTGGTAGAAAAATACACATAAACTGAAGATGTTTGAAGTTGATGAAGAGTGAACAATAGTTTTCTGGAAATGCTTTCTTCTACACTAGTCCTCTCTCCTTTCCTTTCTATCTACTCTAACCTTTTCCTTGTACAAGTCAGTACTTCATTGACTCTAATTTCCTTTGGAGGAATGTTTAAACTTTCCTTATTGAAAGCTAATTTTTTTTTTTTATTGTTGGGGATTCATTGAGGGTACAAGAAACGAGGTTACACTGATTGCATTTGTTAGGTAAAGTCCCTCTTACAATCGTGTTTTTGCCCCCAAAAGGTGTAGCACACACCAAGACCCCACCCACCTCGCTCCTTCCCTCTGAAAGCTAATTTTTTTTTCATCTTTTGGCTATTAAATGCATTCAAAATATTTATTAACCGTGAAAACTCTATGTGAAGTAATTTCTAAGATTTGAATTGAAAATTGAGTTGTAGATGATGTTTTATGGAAATTTTAAATATTAAAACTTCAGTCATGATCTCAACACATTAGCACATTTTAGAGGTTTTAGAAAATTGATATTAGTTGAAAAGTGGAAGTGGGGGTGCCCAGAGAGGGAAGACCAGGAGCAGAAAAGTTCAGGACAGGTTTATTGAAAAGGGATAGTAACCTGGCTGGGTGCAATGGCTCATACAGTTTCAGAGAATATCAGAAGGTGAAGTACCACAGAATATTGACCAGCTTTTTGATAGCAATCTCCTTTAGCAAGAATATGTACAAAAGTTCTTTGTAAAATCTGATATTTCTGTAAGATGATTGTTTTTTCTATAGTTATCATTTTATACTATAGAGATTTGTGTGACTTAAATTAACTTTACATTCTCAGCAAGATCATAAAAATAGCTGTTTTCTCTGCTATTAGAAAATATTCTCTGAACATGCTTAGTTGAAGTATGAGCTTTCCTCATTTATTCTGTTGTTGTAACTGTGGCCACACATAAGAAAAATATGGACCCCATTTCAGGCTCAAATCAGGTGATGATTTATTATACCTGCACAGGTGGGTCGCTGCCCCAAAGGGCAAATGGCCCCAAAGAGAAAAGCAGGCAACCTTTTATACCCTTTTTTGTTGCTATGTGGCAAGCCAAGTGAAAACAGAAGCACAACCTAGCCATTAGCTGGGGGGTGGGGTGGGGTTACAATATGATGGTTGGCTCAAGGGGTTGCTGCCTGGTGGCTCAGGGGTAACTCAGTAACCATGGGGACAACTTGGAAAGCCCAGTAGCTTGGGAAACTCAGTAACCTGGGAAACTGCTTAAGTATGTTTTCACCATTGTTTAGCTGGCTAGGGAGTCAGGGAACTCGGAGAACTTCCTCATCAGAAACCTGTTCTCAGAATTAACCCAAAGCGGGGTTTGAGATGGACAGGGACTCAGGCTGAAGCAGTTAGGGGCCTTTGGGGGTCTTCTTGCTGGTTTGGTTACTATACTGTCAGTAATGTCACTTTGAGGCATGAAAATGTATTTTTTCTGGACACAAACATTAATCTCTACCTATATTGGCAGTCATCCTGGTGTCTTGAATGCAGAACTTTCAATCTGATTTGTTTCATCTAAAGACATCTGTGGAGATATTTTAAAAATTATTTGACGTAAAAGTCTAATATTATAGTGTTGTATTTTGAGTGGTATCATTGTTGTACAGTAAAGATTATATTTCCAGTAGTTTATCCCAGTCTTCAAGTGCTTATGTTATTATCTAGTAATAAAATGAGAGAAGCCCCTAAGATAATGCATTCAACCAAATTCTTTTATAGAGTGCTGAGCTTTTTTCTACCTTAACTAAATCTTCCTTGAAGACTTTCTTGAGTCCTTTTCATTTCCCAACCTAAAGTAATTGAATTCCATAATGTTTTCTTACAGCCCTCACCTTTTTTTTTTTTTTTTGCTTTGCATTATGTTTATCCAAGTAGTTATTTTATCTCCACTACCAAATTATAAGATGTCCATGGACAGAGGCTATGTCATGCTTATCTTTGTGTCTCTTGCAGTACTTTCACAGTACCGTGCTCAATGAATAGCTAATGACTTGAATAAAATAATGGCAAATGGGCATTGTAGATTATGTGAAATTTGCTTAAACAAATGAGAGTAATCTAGGATGTTATCCCTTTGATAGCCATTCAGGATAACCTTGTTCCTCCAAAATATACAAAACACTTTTGTGTTTTGTTTTTTTGATATGAACTTTTAAGAGTCAAAAAATAATTAGAGGGCGGTGCCTGTGGCTCAGTGGGTAGGGCTGGCCCCATATGCCAAGGGTGGCAGGTTTGAACCTGGGCCCGGCCAAACTGCAACAAAAAATAGCCGGGTGTTGTGGCAGGCGCCTGTAGTCCCAGCTGCTCGGAAGGCTGAGGCAAGAGAATCATTTAAGCCCAGGAGTTGGAGGGTTGCTGTGAGCTGTGATGCCACAGCACTCTATTGAAGGAGATAAAGTGAGACTGTCTCAAAAAAAAAGAGGCTCAGCACCTGTGGCTCAACGGGCTAAGGCGCCAACCACGTACATCTGAGCTGGTGGGTTCGAATCCAGCCCGGGCCCACCAAACAACAGTGACGGCTGCAACCAAAGAATGGCCGGGCGTTGTGGCAGGCGCCTGTAGTCCCAGCTACCTGGGAGGTGGAGGCAGGAGACTCGCTTGAGCCCAGGAATTGCAGCTGTGAGCTGTGATGCCACTGCAATCTATCCAGGGTGACAGCTTGAGGCTGTGTCTCAGAAAAAAAAAAAAAGAAAGAATTAGAGATAATTGCCACTAATTGCTCTTCATCATCTAGAATATAGTCTCAGAGTGAAGAAGGCTTTTAATAGTCATGTCCTGGCCAATAATAGAGCTAGAATGAGAGCCTAAGTTTTCTACTCTACTCCACTTGAACAATAATATTTGTCATTACTGTTGGTAAAATCTTCAAGTGCATTAATTGGCATTGGGGATAATAAGAAGCCTAGAACAACATACTTTATCTCTTTAGGTTTGCAGTCTCCTTGGCAAGTTGGCAGATAAATTTATAAAAATGGCCTAAAGAGCAAGGTATGATAATAGTGCTAAAAATTATTGTTAAATAATTCTATAGGAATTCAGAGGAAGAAATCAAGAGTAGAAATGATTGTATAATATAGATCTGTTAAGGATGAGGTGGGTTTTCAAGTTAACCTTAAGAAGGGCTGGTTATAAGAATAGTATAGAAAACAATACTGTTTGGCTCGGTGCTTGTAGCTCAAGTAGCTAAGGTGCCAGCCACATAACACCAGAGCTGGTGGCCAACCTGGGCCCGCCAAACAACAATGACAGCTACAACCAAAAAATAGCCAGGCGTTGTGCGGGTGCCTTTAGTCCCAGCTACTTGGGAGGCTGAGGCAAGAGAATCGCTTAAGCCCAGAAGTTGGAGGTTGATGCCACGGCACTCTACCCAGGGTAACAGCTTGAGACTCTGTCTCAAAAAAAAAAAAAAAAACCAAAAAACAAAGAAAACAATACTGTTTGTCATTTTACATGTCCTAAGACATGTATCTATGGCTTGGTGCCTGTGGCTCAAGTGGCTAAGGCACCAGCTACATAGAACTGAGTTGGCGGGTTTGAATCCAGCCTGGGCCCACCAAACAACAATGATGGCTGCAACCAAAAAATAGCTGGGCATTGTGGCGGGCACCTGTGGTCCCAGCTACTTGGGAGGCAGAGGCAGGAGAAGCTCTTGGGCCCAGGAGTTGGAGGTTGCTGTGAGCTGTGATGCCACAACACTCCACCCAGGGTGATAGCTTGAGGCTCTGTCTCCAAGGGAAAAAAAAAAAAAAAAAGACATATATCTAGAAACAGTGATAACCAAGCCAGAAACTTGACTATCCTTATTTCCAGACCAAGAGCCTATTTATGATACAGTCATATTTAATATTTTTCACTGTTATTCAACTTACTTTCTGTTGAAATCAGTAAGCATTTGAATGGGTTTAATGCCCCAAATATTGCATTAGGCTTTATGTCTGTGCACAGTACTCATGTTTCAGCTTTTATTAGATACATAAGCCTAGTTTAGTAAGTCCTATAGGTATATAAATTCTGAATATGAAATCAATTATGGAAATACGTTAATTATAATAATTCTTGTAGTCTTCACATGCAAAAATTTGGCTGACAAATTGAAGCTCTTTAAATCAGCTCTCCTAAATCCTGTAAATCTTAAATACAGCCATAGCAGATGCTCATTTGTTTCCTTATTCTCCTAGATTCATGGCAATTATTGTTTTCATAGATTGCACCTGTTTTGGGGGGTAACTTACAATCTTTGCAAAGAATAAGCATTGCAAATATTAGAGAAATAAATGCACTTGTTTATGTTTGCACTGCTGCCTAGTGTGTAATATGTTCTTTTAGACTGTAGCTTTGATAAAATATTAATAGATTAAGAAAAAGTGCATCCATCTGTATTGTGAAACAGTGATGACATAATTATCTCAGTTGAATTAGGCATACTGTGATTTTAAGAATAGAGCTAGGCATCTTGTTTACCATTAAAAAATTCATTAAAATTTTCAGTTGTCTTTTGTTTTCCTGTTTTCAAAGTTAAATATGGCAGAATGATGTGTAATCTTATTTTCCAGTAGTTTGGAAATGGAACTTTTGGGGATATTTTTGAGAACTTGGTTTGCTATTTGGATTAAATCATTTTTTTCAGTAATGAAATGTACAATCTATTGAAATATTTTGAAAGTCTAATCAGCTGTTAGAAAGCAGAAGCTTAGTTGGAAAAAAAATCTTGCAGTACCAGTGGAGCTCAGATTGAATCAGAAATGTATTGAAATGATTCAAGTTGAAAAAGTTTTAACCTTTTTTAGGGTGTGGACTGGGGTAGGGTTGTCTAATAAAAATAACATTCTACTCAGAAATAACATTGGATGGAATAGTGAGTATTGCATCATACTTAAACATTGTTTTATATCTAAAACAAACGTTAGGTGAAAAAAATTACCCTCTTTTTACAGTGAAGAAAAGATGAAGCCTTAGGATTGGGAATAGACTGCAAAAAAATAAAATAAAGGTAACTTATTATAATAGCTCTTAAAACAACAGTGATGAACCCTTAAAATAAAGATTATCATACTCATTTATTATAGAGAATATACAAATTAGATGATTTTTTTTTTTACCTATGATATAAATAGAAAAAGATTGATAATACAGGTTGAGTATCCCTTACCTGAAATGCTTGGGACCAGAAGCATTTTGTATTTTGGAGTTTTTTGGATTTTTGAAATATTTGCATATACATAATGAGATATCTTAGGGAGAGATAAGATCCAAGTCTAAATGTGAAATTCATTTGTGTTCCATACACACTTTGTGCATATAGCCAGCACTTAATTTTATACAGTATTTTAAACATTTTTTTGCATGAAGCAGTTTGTGTACATTGAATCATCAGAAAGCAAAGGTGTCACGTTGATATCATGGGTATCATAGCTAGAAAACAGTACCTCAAAATGAAGGCCTCAGAGGCAAAAGTTTTTCTCTGACCTTCTCCTGTCCTCCTGCCTCTAAGCCCCATTCTTCCCTGAGACAGAATTCCTTTTCCTGAAAGCCAGCCACAAAACCTAAAATTGTTCCATGTAAAAACTGGCCATAACAAAATTAACTAACGTACTTTGTCTGTAGATCATAAGACCCACATTCAAGAAGGATCCCTGTCCACACCCAGAAAAAAGAAACATACTCTCACAGTGGCTAAGAAAAATCTATACAGACAGGCCTTGCCGGGTTTCCCCACTCAGTATTAGGGTATTAGATCATCCATACCATTTTTGTCCAGTCATAATTCTACGTGGCTGGCCATACTTCATTAAACCTAAGCATAAAAATGAACAAATTTCCCCTGCATCTTTGGGTCTTTATTCTGAAAACTCCCATGAATCCATGTTAAATGAATTTATATGTCTTATTTTCTTACTGATCAATCTGCCTTATATCAGTGATTTTTAAGCAAACACTTAAGAGACCAAGGGTACTTTGTCCCCTGTGGACAATCTGCGGTTGTTTGGCATAACTCTCTTTTCTGACTCTGAATCTTGATGCCACCCATAGGGAATCATCTTTTTATACTTACATATAAGTACTTCATAGTAAAAAATATGACATAATAATACAATAGAAAAATGATGTGTTGGATATGGCATTTTTCACTTGTAGCTTCATATTGGTGCTCAAAATGGTTCAGATTTTGGAGCATTTCAGATTTTTGGATTAGGGATGCTGAAACTGAATCTAATACAGGAAAAGGAGTATTCTCATACACTGCTGGTGGGTGTAAATGGGTATGTCAGTATTAAAGGCAGCGTCTGTCAAATTTGAGAATGTTCACACTACTTTTAACCTAGCAATTTTACTTCTAGATATCTGTCTCACAGATACACTCGAATGAAAATGAATTAAAATAAATGCATATGGAAAAAAGGTTCTGTAGCCATGTTCATAATGGCAAAGTATGGAAACTACCTGTGATGCAAGAACAAAGATATATTTGGTTCCTGCCCCTGATTTCTGCACAGAACCCTTAAAACCCTAGGGCAGCGGTTTTCAACCTGTGGGTTGTGACCCTTTTCGGGGTCGAACGACCTTTTCACAGGGGTCACCTAAGACCATCCTGCATATCATATATTTACATTACATAATTCATAACAGTAGCAAAATTACAGTTATGAAGTAGCAATGAAAATAATTTTATGTTTGGGGGTCACCACAACTTAAGGAATTGTATTAAAGGGTCATGGCATTTAGGAAGGTTGAGAACTACTGCCCTAGGGGAATCTTCTGAGAGAGAGATTTGAGAGGAATATCTTTTTTTATTCATGATAAGCCCCTTTGTATGATACCTGAGTTTTTGCTAATGAGGTAACCCTAAGAGGATGGAGGCCAGTTGCCAGAGGAATAGTCACATGATTGAACTTTTAGCCTCCCCACTCCCCATGTTCAGGCAAGGGAGAGGGGGTAGAGATTGACCTCTGTTACTAATGACCAATAACTTAGCCATACTAATGTAATGAAACCCCCCTAAAGACCCTAATTGAGGGGATTCAGACAGCTTCTGGGTTGGTGAACTGATGGAGGTTTTGGGAATGTGGTGTACCCTGAGAGGGTATACAAGCTCAGTGCCCCTTTTCACATACCTTGGCTTTCTTCCACTTGGCTAGTCATCAGTTGTATCCTTTATAATAAACTGGTAATAGAAAGTAAACTTTTTTGGAATTCTGTGAGCCGTTTTAGCGAAGTATTTTTTTTTTCCCCACGTAAAGCAGCATTTTTTTTTTTAAGTAACAATAAAGGTTTATAATTATAAAACAAAAGAATAGTAATTATTTTTTTAAACTTTATAATCATCACATTTACTATGCTTTATACAGTTTGGTTGTTAAATTCCATGGTTAATTCTATTCCCTTTTAGGAATTCAGAGTACATTTCCAGTTAGAAATCTTAGCAAAGTATTGAACCCAAGGAGGTAGTTCTGCTAACCCCAATTTATAGCTTGTTAATCTGAAGTGTGGGAGGCCTGGATTTTTAATTGGCATTTGAAATAGATCAGTCTTCTGTGACTGAGCCCTCAATTTGTGGGATCTTCACTTACTCTAGGTAGTGTCAAAATTTAATTGAATCATTGGACACCCAGTTAGTTGGTGTCCAGAGAGTTAGGCAATTGATTGTCTGTGTGGATAAAACATACATATTTGGTATCATAAGTGTTTTGAGCTATGGAAAAATAGTTGTTTTTTTTTTTTTTTTACAACCTAATGTTTAAATACAAATTGGTCAACCATTTAAATTGTAAAAAAGTCATAGAGTGAAATACACTGTGGTAGTTTAAAAAAAAAAAAAGTAGTAGATCAGTGTATCTCTTGGTGGATTGATGGATGATTTTTTTTTTTTTTTTTGAGACCAAGTCTCACTTTGTCGCCCTTGGTAGAGTGCTGTGGCATCATAGCTCATAACAACCTCTCTTCAGGTTCAAGTGATTCTCTTGCCTTAGCTTCCCAAATAGCTGGGACTATAGGCGCCCACCACAACACTCGGCTTTTTTCTTTTTTTTTTTTAGAGATGGGGTCTTGCTCTGGCTCCTGAGCTCAGGCGATCTACCCTCCTCAGCCTCCCAGAGTACTAGGATTATAGGCGTGAGCCACCATGCCCAGCCTGGATTGATGGGTGCTTTGAAGCTTAAAAAAAATTGCAGATGTTTATGCTGTGATTCCATTATATAAAACGAAGTATAATTTAACATCTCAAATGCTGATTCTTTGAGTATACATATGTGTCTATGCTATGATCAGTGTCAGTCTCCCTTAAATTCATATATTGGAACCAATACCCAATGTAATAGAATGTACTAAGAGGTATGGTCTTTTAAGAAGTAACTAAGTCATGAGGGCTTTGCCCTCATGGTTGGGATCAGTGTTCTTATAAAAGAGATTGAAACAATCTATCTTGCCTCTCCTACCATGGGAGGATGCTGCAAGAAGCCTCCATCTAGGAAGAATAGGCCCTCACTAGACACCACGTCTGCTGGTGCCTTGATCTTGATCTTCAGCCTCCACAGTTGTGAGTGATAATTTTTTGTCGTTTACAAATGACTGAGTCTGGGGCGGCACCTGTGGCTTAGTGAGTAGGGCGCTGGCCTCATTTACCGAGGGTGGCGGGTTTGAACCCAGCCCCAGCCAAACTGCAACCAAAAAATAGCCAGGCGTTGTGGCAGGCACCTGTAGTACCAGCTACTTGGGAGACTGAGGCAAGAGAATTGCCTAAGCCGAAGAGCTGGAGGTTGCTGTGAGCTATGACAGCACAGCACTCTACTGAGGGCGACAAAGTGAGACACTGTCTTTAAAAATAAATAAATGAATAAATTACTGAGTCTAAGGTGTATAGCAGTCATAACAGATTAAAACAATGTGCGATATTATTTATATGTAAATATATAGAAGAATTTCAGGGAAGATGCATGCTGATGAACTGCTTTCTTAAGTTACTTCTGGAGAGAATGGTGAAGTTTTAGGTATAGGCATACCTTGGAGATATTGTGGGTTCAGTTCCATTGTCCCGCAATAAAGCAAATGTCATGATAAAATGTGTCACATGAATTTTGTTTGATTTTCTAGTACATATAAAAGTTGTGTTTACACTCTATTGTGGTCCATTAAGTGTGTAATAGCATTCTATCTAAAAAAGAAGTATATATGTTAAAAACACTGCATTGCTTAAAAATGCTAATGATTATTAGCCTTAACAGGTCATAATCTTTTTGCTGGTGGGCTATCCTGTCTCAATGTTGATGGCTGCTGACTGATCAAGGTGGTTGTCTTAGTCCACTTGTGTTGCTGGATAATTTAGAAAGAAAAGAGGTTTATTTGTCTCACGGTTCTGCAGGCTATACCAGAGGCATGACACTAGTATCTGCTTCTGGGGGGAGCTTCAGGCTGCTTCCACTCATGGTGGAAAGCAAAGGGGATCCTGAGTGTGTAGATCACTTGGTGAGAGAGAGAGAGAGGAGGGAGGAAGAGGTGCCAGGCTCTTTTCAGTGATCAGTTATCGGGGGAATTAAGAGTGAGAACTTAGTTCTGTGAGAATGGCATAAGCCATTCATAAAGTACCAGCCCCTATGACCCAAACACCTCCCACAAAGCCCCACCTTTAACATTGGGGATTAAATTTCACCATGAGACTTGGGCAGGGTGCTAAGCAAATCATATGTAAACCATAGCAGTGGTGGTTATTGAAGACTGGGTTGACTGCGGCAGTTTCTTGTTTATTCTTTCTTTTTATTTGAACCTGGGTCTCACCCTATTGCCCAGGCTGGTCTCAAACTCCTACACTCAGGCAAAACTCCTGCCTCAGCCTCCTGGGTAGTTGGTATAGGTGTTCATCACTGCAACTGGCAAGACAATTTCCTAAAACAATGATGCTTGCCACATTGATCACATCTTTATTTCCCACAAGTTTTCTCTATAGCAAACAATGTATTTGATAGCATTTTATGCACAATAGAGCTTCTTTAAAATGGGAGTCAGTTGTCTCAAACTCTGCCACTGCTTTATGAACTAATTTTAGGTAATCAGGCTAAGTCCTTTTTTGTCATTTCAACAGTGTTCATAACATCTTCACTAGGAGTAGATTCCATCTCAGAAACCACTTTCTTTCCTCATCCATAAGAAGCAACCCTTTATTTGTTCATTTTATGAGATTTCAACAATTCAGTCACATCTTAAGGCTCTACTTCTCATTTTAGTTCTCTTGTTATTTCCAGCACATCTGCAGTTAATTCTTCAACCTAACTCTTGAAGCCCTAAAAGTCATCCATGAGGGTTGAAATCAGCTTTTCCCAGCTCCTGTTAATGTTGATATTTTGACCTTCTCCCATGAATCATGAATGTCCTTAATGGCAGTTGTTTTCATCTAGAAGAGTGAATCTTTTCCAGAAGGTTTGGAATTTACTTTACCCAGCTCCAGTACTAAGAACCACTATCTATGGTAGCCACTGCCTTATGAAATGTATTTCTTTAATAATAAGACTTGAAAGTTGAAATTACTTCTTGATCCATAGGTTTCAGAATGGTTGTTGTGTTAGTAGGCATAAAAACAACATTCATCTTGTATGTCTTCTATCAGAGCTCTTTGGTAACCAGGTGCATTGTTAATGAGCAGTAATAGTTTAAAAGGAATTTGTTTCAACGGTAGGTATCAAAATGGGCTTAAAATGTTCAGTCAGCTATGTTATAAACAGTATGATCTGTCATCTAGGCCTTCTTCTTCTAGAACACAGGCAAATAGATTTAAGACATTTTCTTTTTCTTTTTTTTTTTTTTTGAGAGCTAGAGTCTCATTCTATCTCCTAGAGTGCACAGTCATAACTCACATGTAGCCTGGAACTCCTGGGCTCATGTGATCCTCCTCCCTTAGCCACCTAAGCAGCTGGGACTATAGGCATATACCACCACGCCTGCCTAATTTTTAAATTTTTGTAGACATGAGGTCTCGCTGGTTCACCCATGTTGGTCTTGAACTCCTGGCCTCAAGTGATCATCCTGCTGTGGTCTTCCAGAGTTCTGGGAAGTGTGAGCCACTGTGTATGACTTAGATTTAGCATAATTCTTTTTTTTTTTTTTCTGTTTCTAAATATATGTATTTTATTATTCTTCATTACATTATTTCCCCACCCCCACCCCTCCGTGGTAAGACAGAATTGATTTACAGAAAAGAATACAGAAAACACCAAAGCTCCTGGTAGAGGGAGAGATTTCAAGTGGAGAGAGAGATGCTCTCTCCGTTCCTCTCCCAGTCTTTCCCCGTCTCCTCCTCTAGGCCTCTAGCCTCAGGGTATATATAGGTGTATGGGTTCCTTGGCCAGGAAACAAATGAATACAGTCCCTTCCACCAGGGGCAAGGTGA